>CABFVX010002126.1:38115-53115 GCA_902151425.1 Timema shepardi | reverse complement strand
CTGTTAAGACAACTGGTAAAAAAAAAAAATCAAGGCACTCAAATTTCTGAACTCAAGGAGAATAGGCCTACACCTTTTATTTTTAGATGAAATGGGGATTTTAACATCAAATGTTTATTAAAATATGGCTTCATTATTATAATTAAATAACTGTAACTAAGATCATGTTGACCCAGATGAAAATTGTTTCGATAATATAAAAAAATTATTGACATATATTACACCCGAATAAACTTTACATAATTAGTCTTATTAAAGGTATGTTTACTAATGTGTGGGATTTAAATTTTTATTTAAAAATACCAGCATCTTGACTTTGTTTGGGTATAGTGAGGTTCTTTTTCTATCGCTGACTAATCCCGCTGTGCTAAAGTGTCTCTCTGATGCTACACACCCTGCCGGTGAAGTAAAGTACTTGCTCGCCATTTGTTTTAAGTTTTTAAAGGGGGAGCTTCTCCAGTAATTGAAAGGGTATTGGTTGGAGCCAATAATGGTTCCAACAAATAACTTTATTTATTGTATTTTGGGCGACATTACATTATTAGGCCTAGTATGGATATTTCCTTTAGACGCAATTAATAGGTAGTAAACTGAAGCCATAGGTCTTGAAGCAGTCTCACCTCTACTCAGCTTAGCAGGTGTTTCCTCCTCCTCCTCTTCTTCCTCGTTCTACTTAGCCTCCAGTTGAGACTTTGCTTCTTGGCGGGAACTGAACACATCAACTTTGAATCTAGGATCCAATATTGTAGCTAATTGAAAAAGATTATTTTCTTAAATGTGTACATAATAGGTTTTGAGATAATGCAACACATCTTTCACTATGGGGTCAAGAGATCCGTCCTGGTTGGACTCCATGTCTAGTTTGATACCATTGACTATAGGGATTAATTCTGATATGGTAATTTGTTCATTGCTGTATTGCTAATGTAGTCTTGTGAAATGTTTCTAAGACTGTGAGATCCTTCTCCATAAGGGACCAATCATGAGGTGATAGATCTACATTCAGGTTTAGGTAAGAGAGAAGATACATCACGGATTTCCTTTGACTGTGCAGTCTTTCGAGCATAAGTTAGGTGGTGTTCCACCGTTTTGGTTCATACTGGATTAAGTAGCATTTGGGTAAATTGTTTGTCGTTTGAAATTCATTCATTTTTTTGTTGGCAATTAATGAGTGTTTGAAATGACCAAATAACTCGTCTTGCTCGGGCACACATGTCATTCACAATTCATTGGTTCAACAATGAGCGATGAACCACAAGTTTAAGTGTGTGGGCAGCGCATGGTACATAATTAGCTTCAGCTTGTTGCAGAGGAAGAATAATATTTTGTGCATTGTCACAGACCATACTATGGACTTCTGAGACTTCGAGATACCCCATACCTTGATGGTATCATCTCTGGAATGTTCTGTGCATTTCGATACTTTGGAGTAAAGGGTATAACTTCCAAACAAAGATTTACATAAACAAAGTTTATGCTAAAGAAATGGAACGCCAATTACATATATTCCAATTTAGCTATAGATAACCACATTTCAATTGTTACACTAATGTATTGAACAATGTTTAGCTGTTCCTGTGTTTTGTTTCTCACTTGTTCATACATTTCTGGGACTACTTTCCGTGAAAATGTAGTCCTCTCTGGTAATTTATAGCGAGGCTCAATATAGCTTATTAAATTCTTAAAACCCAAAAAGAAAAGTATTAGTTTGTAAATTATAAACATAAATATTGGTTTATATTATTTTGCTGTTTGACAAAATTATGTATGTTTTAGGTGAGGTAGGGTGAAATGTGATTATTTTAAGTACCTAGGCATAAATGGTCAAAATTAAAGGTCCGGGAAACTTTTGGTAAGTGTAAATATTTTAATTGCCATTGAACAATAAATATTGAATGAAAAAATGAAGTTTGATTAGGCTAAGTTAGACCTTAAACTTAGCAACATCATCAACCATACTAAATGGCTGTGAATCAAGTAACGTCATTTCTCCAATCCATTTATATATCCCTATGGATTTTGTGTGATAACTGTTGTATATTTAATTTTTTGTTCAAATAATTCAATAATTGTTTTTTTATTAGCACTTACTTTAATTTGAACACTACTACCACTAATTGCTGTAGATTAAAAACTATGTGTAGAACCACAACTTGAGGCATCAGAATTTTCACCAGATAATATAGGCTTATTACTTTTTGAAATTTAATTGTGGTGAAACACGCTCAAATGTCTTGACAAATTAGAGGTTATTAAGACCCTTGAACTTGTGAAATTGTTTTTGTAGAAAATGAGCACACAGCTTTTGAGTTATCATTTGGATTTATCGCAAAATAGTCCCACACAAAATTGTTTTTATGTACTCCGAGACATATTAAAAAAAAACCTTCACTTCAATATTATAAAATAAATAATATATGTGACACGAAAAGCTTTTTTCGGATTTTTTATTAAGTAATATTATAAAATTCAATTTAATTTACTTTTAACTATTAAAGAAAATATAAATATAAATATTAATATAATATAATATATAATATTATATTTATTCAATTTATATTGATAATGAGAGAAACAAATTCATTGCCAGTGGAAAGTATTGTATTTACATTAAAAGAAAAATTGTTTACATTTAAACAAAATGTGCGCATATGCGTAAGTACGATGTTTCATTTTTTGGACATCTTTAACAAATCTAAATAAAACAACACCAATATGCTAATATTTTATATTATGATTATTAGATTTGTTACATGTGAGCATTTTTATTTCTAATAACGTGCATCTGTATGAATTGGAATAAGACCTACGGTAAAAATGTATATTCTCATTTGTTATTTTAATAGCGTTGGTTACCCTGTTTATTGTAAACTCAAAATATATGTGTTTATATACGTTAGAATAGATTATTAAATTTATCTTTGAGTTTTAAAATTGATAATTTATATTTATTATTTATGGTTTTAAAATATATCCATACATTTTGAAAGAAACAGCTAAAAAATGAAAATAAAATCTCTTTCCATGTAAAACAAAAAGTAGTGTGCATGAACGTTATTCTTGGGTCTGATATTTCATTTTATTATATTATTAACAAAATCGATATAAAACAATACCAATCTGCTAACATTTTATTTAATGGTTAATAAATTTGTTACTTGTGAGTATTTTTTATTCCTAATAACGTGCATAAATTAGAAAAAAGTGCAAACCCTCCACCCCCCCTCTCCCAATACTATATTAGGGTGAGTATGACTGGAAAATCAGGCGATAATATAGCCTAATTTTAACAATATATCTTTATTTTAAAATAAACAATGAAATAGTACAAAATGTAACACATCGACAAAAAATAGAGCGTGAAGTGCGTCTTCCTCTCTAAAATAGAAACTGATCCGTTCAGAGTACGGATACCTTAACTTAACAATGCTCAACCCCGCAGGAAAATGTAACAAAGTATGCTAATAAGCAAGCGCGCTGAACATAATCATACATATTAAACAACAACCATAAATGAATAATATCAAAGCCAATGGTTCTAGGCTCGAAGAATATTTAATCTATTAAAGTGAGCTCTAAGGCTGTACATATTTACTATTCCCGTGTAACATATTAGCGATCACAGCAGAAACTAGACGTTAATGCGCTAACAAGCCTTAATAAATATCATAATGTTATTCAAAGGTAGCAATAATACCAATCAACAGCAGTGGACCAAGTCCCAACCTATCATTTAAGTGCCCTGAATCCTAATTTATTGTATTTATCCAGACGACACCTAATTATAAACATAATCCATTAATGGTTACAAGACGGGTGGTAAGACCGAGACGCAGAGATTGACTCTGTGCACACAATTGAGTATAAATATATCAACAAAGCCAATAGTCGCAATTAAATCGGGCTAGAGCCCAAATACGACGGCAGAAAGGCGACGGCATTTTCAAATACCGCGAGAATAGCATGGAGTTGCAAAGTTCAATATTCTAATAAGAGTTAAGTGCTGAACAATAATTTTGACTGGTTTCCCCCCATTACGCCGAAAGAGAATTTTGATGCTAAGCGATAATCCCAGGCCCTACGTCGCCGTTTTCAACTTTCTTTCTTTCATTAGTATTTTTATTATTCTCAATTAATATCTATTTACAAACATTTTATACAAAAAACAACTCATAATAGAATCAATAACAACTTTTTCCCAACCTCTTGGGGTTCTCAAAAACTACAATGGTACGATAATAAATTTAATGTTTTTTCTGTTTATTCAGATCCCTCAATAGGGCACAATTCACACATATATATATATATATATATATATATATATATATAGTGGGGGTATTGTGTTCCCCCCACCGAGGTCACCTTCCAACGTCGACGAAGGGGTTCATTACGCCGTCACTTATTCGGTGGTAGGGATGGCTAGTAGCGTCGTAATCGCCGATGCCCCTGACGATCATGTTGGAGCTGGCCTACGCCCGACTGAAAAACCTCTCCGCCAGACCGCGCATACGGCTTTCCAAGGACGGGAGAACTGACATGGTCAGGAGAACGTGGTGTGGGACGCGGGGTGGAGCCCAGAGGATCGAGCGAAGGAACCGGTACTATACAGAACGGAAATGATTGTATATGTAGCTAGGTAAATAGGAAAACACGGGAGCGAAATAGAGAAGGATGGACATCACAAGGAGCAGAAAAAGTATGATCTTGTGACCGTATAGGTCAGCTGGTGGTGTAATAACCATCGACCACCAGCGTCCAAATATATATACAAAAATGAATTCACAGAGAAGGGAAGGGACACAAGGATAGGGAAGGAAGGAGAAGCGATATACAAGATAAAGATAAGGATCGGGTAGCTAGTCGAAAAATCTAGACAATACGCGTGGTGGATAAAGGAACTATCTTCTTTTGTTTCTGGCCAGTCTCGGGTTTGATCCTTATTAGCGGTCCGTTGAACGCTCCGCTAGTCTATCGGGCGGTCGGTTGGAGTGAGGAGGCCATTGCTAGTGCTCGTGTGCTGCAGCTCTTCAAGGAGGTTTGGCGAGTGTCACCGCATTCGATTTAGCCATAATTCGTAACTAGTTACATCCATCTTGTAACTTGTTACAAAGGCCTATGGTAAATATATTTTGTTTGATATATTTTGTTAGAATTTTGGATGTGTTGTTTATTGCAAACTTAAGTCGCTAAGATAAATCTAATTATTGAATGATTGCATACGAAGGAAAAGAGATAAAAACATTGTTTTCAATATTTTTAGGACTTAAAATATACCCACACATTTTGAATAATCTGCTTAATTTATCGGAGATTCAAACACCGATCATCGCAATCGCCAGATATGCGATAATTGGCCGATGATCGGATTAATAATTGCCTTTGGCGCAGCCCTTATAATAACTATACAAGTGGCAGCATGAAACCTACTTCCGGGTTGAAGGTGGCTGTGCTATCTGATAGCTCGTGATATTAATAGACCACACATTTGTAGCTGGAGATTTCCTCACGTACATCATAAACTCTGCCTTAAAATATGAGTCAAAAATGACATTTGTTACAGAGCGATTCCATGAAAGATCATTGGTTAGACCATTGGCGTACTAAGTAAAAGGACCCGGGTTCGATTCCCATGTCCAGGTAACATTTTTTTAGTTACAGAATTTAGGGTTTTAATAAAGTTTGTAACATTAGCAACGCTAGACTATGTAACATCAATACAAGCCGCACCAAATAAGCAATACATATAGACATCCTGCAATATTAAATATTTACATCACCTTACTATTTCTAAAATATGTGATCTATTCACTCTATAGTTTCGGCAAACAACCATCACACGACTGGTACATATCAAATAATTCAAAAAAGAAGATCTACGTTATTTGGAAAAGTGGGTGAATGAGTAATCGGTATGAGGTGATCAAGGACTACGCTGATTGGCCTAGCCGGCTGACCGATGAAACTCACGTGATATAAATGCCAACGCACCAGATTTCTGGTATATATGTCCAGTTGATGTGTCAAGATGATGACAGTTGTTAACAAGAAGACCATGATGCTAGCACGTGTTCGCATTGTGGAATTATACTTTTAATATGAAGATTCCCCCTCTTATATTCATCAACTAGACCTGTATAAAGCTGGTGCTCGGCTAGATTGGTTGACTATTAATAATAGTACAACCACGAGAGGTGCTGATCAGGTCTTGGAAATGAGCGCTCCAGGATGACAAAACATAAACTTTTCATATTTTATTAAGTATTTATAAATAATCGATCTATAGTGGGTTTGGGTGTTTAAACAATTAATTTATTGTGTGATTAAAATCGTTCTGTGTACAAGTCAGTAATTTCTCACTAGAAGTTTATTTTGTAAAGTAAAACTTTTTATGAAACACTTAATATCTCCTTCGCCACTTGGGCGGTAGTCTATTTGTAAAATTTAGACTTATTAGTAGGTACAGTAGCCACATGACTTCTTTGGTGCTGACTGACAGCTTTGAAAAGTTACCAGACCAAATTATGTATCCCACCGCCGAACCAAATGATCCACAAAATCATTTGTTTAGTAGCCATCACTTCTGACAGTCAACATTTAGGTATACACCTAAATGTTGACTGTCAAAAGTCAGCTGTGAGCTGTCAGTCAGCACCAAAGAAGCCATGGGGATACTGTAGCCACTTTTTGATTCTTTCTGTTGCTTGGAATATTTTTACTAAATATAAATTTTATTGCACTTGTAGTTACCAATAATAGTTTATATTTAAAATTTGATCATCTTTAATTTATAGATAAGATTTTGTAGAGGTATTTCTGAGTAAATTATAAAATTAATTTATTTTTATTGGTTTATAAGTTATCGATAACCGATTTGCATAGTGAACAATTACAAGTATTCTAATATAATATTACTTTGTTTTATATTATAATGTTAAATGCTAATATGTGGAAATCTTCTCGGTTACTACAAAGCTGGTGGTCTCACAGAAGTTGGAGTTATGTCGGGAAGTCAATCTTTTGTGTAATTTATTTTAATCAAAGTTGATATTTGAATTTAAATTTATCTTAAAATTTAATGATATAGTCGGATTTCACAAGCGTGATTCAGGTGCTTTGTTAATGATTTAGAGGAGATGTTTAAGCTCCTTATTAATATAGTAAAGGTTCAAAGGGATAATGGTTTAACCTATTTGTTTGGTCGGAATTTACAATGGTGATTCAAGCGCTTTGTTAATTGTGTATAAGAACACTTTAATACTTGAATATTGCAATATTGGAAATACCTTTTACCTTTATATCTAAAAGTCTTTATCCTCTTTAATAATATAATAAGGATTCAAAGGTTTAATGATTTTATCTTTTAGTTTATTCTGAAGTCACAAGGGTGATTCAGCCGCTGTATCAAGTAAGTAAAGGAGCTCTTTAAGCTCTTTATTATTAGATTAACGATTTTTGATTATTATTGGGCCTCTTTCTAGGTTAATTCATATACATACATAATTTATGTTATAACTGTTTTGTTTCAAACGTAGTCTACTTCAAGGACTACTATTACTTTGAGATTGTGAAATATATCATCAACTGTACTGCGCAGGTGCAGTCTCTGCCATATTTATATCATTTTAAATACTTATTAGTTCACCTTGTGAAGCCATGTAATATTTTGTGTACCTGTGTTGCCTTACTTTGAATAAATAATTCAATTTTTTCTTAGGCTTGCAAATGTTACTATTTTTATTACAATAAATTCCATATAGATTCAAATTACCCTGTTCCCGACTATTGTGGCTCTATAGGTGAGAGTTGGAGGTGGTGAACGGTACAAGTTGTCCCAAGAGGTTTGTGGAATTGGATATATAATCCTGAAATTAATGGTAGTTTACTGAAGGTCAAAAATAAAAACATTGATTTTCTCAAAATTGGCTCTTAACGATTTTGACTAAATTTAATGTCTAAGTATTAATCAATATTATAAACAAAATGACTATTCTCATTTTTAGGATAAATTAATGAAAGGTTTCGGCTTTATGCGTAAATTCTCATTTTTTAATATATCTCATAAACTATTTGAAACATTAAATTACTTATCGATGTAAATATGTAGGACTATTTAATAATAATAATATTAGCACCTTGTCTTACTATCCGTTCGGGTTGTACGCTTTAATTACTAATCACCCTAATAAATTAGGAATTGGGAGGGTTGAATTAGAGGATGTGAACCCGCATTCGCTAGGAGGGAGAGTGGAAAACCATTTAGGAAAAACCACCCCAGTTCATCCGACCGAGATTCGAGCTTCGATCTCCCAATCCTAGGCAGTTGAGCTCAACACGACTAGGGCGTTAGTCAACTACGCCACCGAGGTGGGTGTAGTTCTATTTACAATACAATTTTTTTAAATCATGGTTTTATAAAATAAATAATTTTTGACCATTAAATGAATTGTGACCATACAAATTATCCAACCCGATATGTTGACATGACCCCCAAAAGCTAAAAAGTGTTTTTTGCAAATTCGTCTGTCTGTGTGTCTGTCTAACCCTAAAATTAAGAGTAGTTTAATAAAGGGCGAAAGAAAAAAAAAAGGTTTTCTCAAAATCAGCTATCACGATTTTGATTAAAATTTATATCTAGGCGTTAAGATTACAAACAAAATTGCTATTTTAATTTACCTATAAAAATGAGTTTAGGGTACTTTTCAGAAGTGGGAATTTCCTTAAATCTGCAACTATTTAAGATACTAAATTACTTATCATTGCAAAATATTAGTACTGTTAAGAAATGAAAATAGAAACTTTTTTTTAAATACATCTTTATAAACCCAACTGTTTCGGAGATATTGACAAATATATTAATACAATTTTGTGAGCTTTAATGTACAGTGATACTACTTAAATTACAATTCAATAATAAATTATCTAATTCCATAGATGAAGTAAATAAGTAAGTCTCTCAAATACTTTATGTTTTGTTTTTCTTTAATGTCTTTAAGGGAAATATTTGTCCAGCCATGATCTGTCACAATCTTTTTAGACTCAATAGTTAATATTTACCTTTTTATTGGTCTAAATTTATAAATAAAGGATTAATTAAAAATGCTGTAACCATAAGATGTGCAACCACTGGTAAAATGTCGAAAATATTAACCGGAAATAGAAATTTTAATACGAGGTATTGAATTTTTGGCCCCAATAACAATTTTTTTTTTCCAAAATTACTAATGAGCACTTTCATTATTTAAAAATAAAATCGTTAGATTTAAATCCAGGTGATAAAAAGTGTTTTACATAAATATAACGCAATACTATTTGTAATGAGCATGTTAGCTTTCACACTTGTACATTAGCCTCCCTGTTTTAGTGAACCATCAGTGAATCATGTTCATATTTTGTTTGTTTTGATTGATCCTTCACGTTTATTGTTCTACAGAAATGAGGTTTGGTTGCAAAGATATATATGCATTGTGTAAACATTGTCCTTGACATTAGTAAAGTGACGTTACCCCACCCTACCCTCAAAACAAGGTTATTTTAATATAAATACTAACTGGTAAGGACTAGGAGACCGACACCAGCACTCGAGATGTGAAAAATTAGTGTAATTTTGGACCTCCTTAATGTGTACTATATGTATCAGTACAAACATTGACTAAAGCATTGTTATAGTTATGGGTGTATGGTTATCCGTTGTAAATTTTCATTTATTTAGAGTAATTTTAAATGTGTAATGAGGCGCTTGTGTTATTGATAAAAGTGTCACATGGAATTACTTATTTATCGTGTTTATCTCAAATTTTACTTTTAGTACGGGGATAGTTTAATTTAGTTTGTGTAGTATTTAGTAAGTGTTTGTAGTCATGAATATCTTGTAAGTGCAATAAAATTTGTAACTACTAATCGGGTGCGCAGAGAATCAAGGAAAAACACAACGTGAACAGCTTATTTACAGCATAAAGGAACTTTGAATAATTTCTAGAACCATTCTCTTCTAGTTTTACTGTGTCCGACTCATTAGTAAATCATAAATATGACAATAGAGCAAATTTTTTTTCAAGTGAGTTTGTAATGTCGTTTTCATCTGCCGGTATAAATATAGTCATATGATTAATTAAATTTATTTTACTTAATTAACTTAAATAAAATAAATATAATATAAACATCCGAGATACTTACAGCTTTAATTCAGTTTTTTATGTAAATTTAAACGATAATATTTCTTATACACAAAGTATGCTGTTTTAATTAAATTCAAGTATATATATATTATTAAATCTTTCATAACAAATCTAAATATGGCTGTATAACTACCTAATAGATATAAATAAAACATAGGTGTGATTTTTTAAAAACATTTTACTTGACACTCTAATAATACAAAGTGGAGGTGATTAAAAAAATTACTTTATATAAATACATAAAAGAGGTGCTAGCAAAAATATTTTATTTTTATAAATACATAATAGAGTTGCAATTTGAAATATTTTCTTTATATAAATACATAAAATTGTTGGCATTTGTATTTAATTATTTAATATAAATAATTTAAAACTAAACTATTTGAAATATTCTAATTTATATAAATACATAAAATACGTTTTATTTGAAATATTGTACTTTGTATAAATGATTTGCATTTTGAAATATTTAACTTTATAAAACCACATAAAAGAGTTACTCTATGAAATACTTTACTTGATATAATAAATAATTGTCTTTATATATGAAATATTTTTTTATATAAATACATAAATGATTTGCTATGTTAAATATTTTACTTTATATATAAATACATAAAAGAGTTGCCATTTAAAACATTATATTTAATATAAATAAATAAAAGAGATCCTATTGGAACTATTTTAGATTATATAAATATTTAAATGAGATCCTATTTGAAATAATGTTCTTGATATAAACACATAAATGTGTGCATTTAAAGAAAATACCCACATTTTGGTCTGAATGCATATTGATAAATAGGCAAATCAGTAATATTGTAGCAAATTTAGGAATTACTCAAGAAATGGAAGTTAATAATTCCATTCTGAGTATGAGCTAAGGGAGTTCACCTTGCCCTAAAAATAAAAAAATGTTAATATGTTAGCAAGTTTAAGATATTTTAGCTATAATTTTATCAGTGCTTCCACGGAGGAGCAAAGTCAAATTTTGTAACTTTTTAGTAGATAGGAAAAAACCCACAAAATATAGTCTCACCGTTTGATTGGAATGGTTCATATTTTTATTTTCAGTGAATCACTTGGTGGGGTTAACATTTTATTTTTGTAATCTTTCCTTTATAAAACATAATATATCAAGTTTTATTTTCTCATTTAAAGATCAAGTATTGTAATAGTAACTATTTTCTACATCAAAATAATGATTCATATTAACGTTTCTTGTGTACCTAAACACAAAAAAGGGGATTTTACATTTATGTGTGCCTTTGGGCATGGATCTGAAACATTTTATTGGATAAGGTGAAAATTTGATACCGGTATTAAATTTTATACGACTTTAAAAAGGGATATTTGTGTTTTGACTATATTAGTTTTAATATAATTTACTTACATTTTATTACCAAAATTCCAATTTATTTTAGATCTCATATAATAGTAGTATTTAAATATTTGACGTGTGTGTGATAGGACAAATATATTTTTGAGGGTGGTATATGGGAGGGGATTGTGGGTAGATCTTAATTTAACGTAAGTTTATATATGTAAACTTATGAAAATTATGTATTTTCGCAAAAATCTATTCAACTCATGTTTTAAAGTGGAAATCTGGGGTGAGTTTTCCATAAAAAATAGTAATTTTTCCTTATTTTTCAGTGAAATTTTTAAGTAGTAGTTTATGAAGACTAATATTTTAAAACTGAATTTAGGGATTTGGTTTAAATGGGTATTTTGGATGTACTTTACATGAATATGCCTGTATATTATTTCTCATAGATAACTTAATGGTACATTTTAAAGGCGACTGATTTTTTAAAAAAAATCCATAAGTAACCTGATATATCTTTTTCTGAAAATTGATACCTAGTATTTTTGTTGCTTAATATATATAAATTTTATCTTATTTTGTAAAATTGTATATAAGTATATAAAGTTTACAAAGGAAATATAAAAAAAATAACAATATAATATTCAATTTAGTTCAAGACTTATACATGTGAGCTGGTTTACATGATAGATACAAATTTATTTTTAATTCTACAGATATAAGTAACTTATTTTGTTGAAAGCTTACTGATAATTAATTTTTAAACATTTGAGTTAAAAAAATCAATAGTATATTTTAAATATCAGCATAGTATGTCTTTTGAATATGTTTTTTGGAAACTTTAAACAAGCTTGGTTTACTGAAAAGTAATTTTTGAAAAAAATATTATAAATTGCTGTGAACTATATGATAAATTTCTATGGTTGTGTATTAACATTTATTTTTTAAATAGTTATTTTTCTTTACCGAATCTTATCAATAATGCGTAATAATCTATCTAATTGGTATATATTTTAATTATTTAAAATTAATAGCATGTCAAGTAGAGAAATATCTTACTACCACCATCTTAACTTTAAATTTTACATTTATCAAAGGTGATAATTTTTGGCCACAGCAATTAAATACTTGTAAAATTGGAAAGTTTATAACTAATTTTAATGTTTAGATCAATTCCACACATTTCAACAAGAGATAAATCGCCATTTTCATCTTAAGAGACAAAACTTTTTTGACTATCAATATATTATGTATCATCACAAAAACAACAAACAAAATATTTTGTATTTTTAATACAATACAATAATACAATAGTTATGTTTAAACAAAATAGGTTATATAATTTAAGTTCTTCTCGCTATTAGGCATGATGACATTTATCATTTTTAGCATAATATATTTTATTTTCAGTCTATCATAGCTATTCCTAAAGAATTCAATTTGAAGTTTTAAATGTTGACCGATATTACAAATAATTATTTATTAACAACAAGATGAAACAATATTGCCTCGGTAACGAACACCACACCACTTAAACAAAGTCCAATGATGAGAATGTAAAATGGTGTTTGGAGGTGCTCCAATATTAAAACCTTTGGTCCAACAAAACCTTTAGTGATCGCAGATGATAAAAACCCGCTAAAAATTATGTCATTATTCATCTTCTCAATGACACCACCTTCGACCATTCTTTGAAGAGTTGTACTGAATATTGCGATGAAGGGTGAGTTTCTGTCTCCCAAGTCAATGCCTCCATAATAGGAAGCGTAGCAGTCATCCACAACGTGAAGCAAAGGAGAATCGTCCTTATAATACTTCGGCTGGTTTACAACGGATAGCCCATAGAGTTTAAACGTTAGTCTACATATATTTTTGTATTGAGATATCATAGAAAGAGCTTCGTTTTCATCGGGAATTATAACAAGTTTTTTTAAAAGGTTATTTAAATATGGATCTTTTATATCTACGCTACTGCCAATAGTTTCCATTTCACTAATTGAAAAAAATGTAGATACTTTTAGATCAGAATATAAGGCCTCACTTAATGTCTTATAATCAGTAGAATATTTTGTTGTGGCCAAATAACTTGTTAAACAACCTTGATAAGCATTATTAAATATGAGATTTAGAAACAAAATAAAGGTGATTATTAACCTCTGAGGGAGAAAAGAAGGCTTACACTGCGTTGATCCAAGAATAATAATTCTTAGTGATTCTATGAAATTATCTTTGAGAATCTCTTCATTTCCCTCGAAAATATCTAGATGAGAAAGTAATTTCCAAACACCCGTTACACAAACGATTGTAAACAAATACAGTCTCCATACATCATTTGTAAAAGGTAGAACAATATTCATATATCTTGGTATCTCTGGCGCTTTTGGTGTAATTACTGTAATGCACGCTCCAACATGAGGGTATGATGTCTGTTCAAGGTTGTAGGGCTGTATAGGTTCCGAATTTAAAACTATTTGATTGAAAGGATTAAATTTGTTGTCACTTGCTTTGGTTGGTGTGTAAATTAGAGTAGCATTTATCTTCTTCATTACTAAGTTAAATATGTCTACGTCACGCCCCTCAGCAATTAAATTTCCTTTGCGATCCTTGTATTGTAAATAATAGCACGTTAATCTTGTTACCGTGGTTATATTATAACCATGAGTGTCGGAGAGTTTATTTGTAAATATAGGAATTAATTTATTTAAGTAATCTGAGTTGATATTTACAATATTTTTACTATTTACAAATGGATTATAAGTTAGTATTTGTAATTTTGTTGTTACTTTACAGTACTTATTACAATAATCTATCCCTAATGAAACCTCGTAGTGTAATATAACAACTAAGTTGAGTATATTAAAGTTATCCCAGCAGTCTCGAAACATGTCCGCCATCTTGTCAGTTTCCTCTGTCACAGTTGTGGTGATTACCAGAAGGAAGAAAGCTCGTGGGTTCCAGAATGGAGAGTATGTCCAGTTGCTATTAACAAAACATTCTCCTCTTGTTTCATTGATTATAATGATGAACCCAACACTATTTTCTATGTTATCATTTCTCTTCATCTTAAAAATTACCGGTACTTCATCATCATCTACCAAATAATCCTGCAGTGATATCACGGGAACAAGACGATCACTGTGAAGGTATCGAAATAGTTCTGTTCTAATTTCAAATTCGAGAATATTATCTGTATTGATCCCAATCAAGTAAATAGGTGTTTTGAGCAATTCATTTATAATGAGCTTAGTTTTATTTGTTAGCTCTGACATATTATACGAGTCACTTATACTTAACATTGTAACTTTGCTACTTACGAAATTAATTGAGATTAATATAATTAGAATGTGTTTGAATTTCATTTTTTGTAATATAATATCAAAACCAATATCCAACATTATTGCATTAGCTAATATATATATATATATATATATATATATATATATATATATCAAATAATCTTATTAGTGATTATTCTCTCTCTCTTATACATATATATAT
>CABFVX010002126.1:11837-38041 GCA_902151425.1 Timema shepardi | reverse complement strand
ATATATATATATATATATATATATATATACTCTAATTTTTCCAACAGTTTGAACTAATTTTATTGCATGTATCAGAAACTTGGGTTTCGTTTTCCACGTATATTAAAATCGTTATTTACCAGCCATAAGTGCATTTGGAATATAATCTACACAATAAATATCCATCTATAAATGAATTAAATAATTTTTAATATAGTTCTTCTTACTATAATAAATGGTCCCTACTCTTGGTCTCAGTTCTTTATGTCTGATATTTACCCTCCTCTGTGTCACAATTCTATAGCTAGGGTGTCTAAACTTAGGATCAAATTGTCAAATTATTCTTTAAATCAATATTGTTAAATTATTTTTTCATTTGAGCTCTTTTGTTTGAAAATTTTATACGTTATTTGTAGTTGTAATTATTAATTACATTTAGACATAGTAAAACATAAACAAAATTCCTTATATATATATATATATATATATATATATATATATATATACACTTATAGCTCTCATAAATACTAGTAACACCTCAATATAATTGTTTTATTTATTTCCTATCCTAACGAATTCAAATTTTAGTTTTAAAAATACAAAATTTTCAATGGTTAACTTTCTTCTTAACATGTGCATTTAGTTAATTACCTCTGTAAAATGCAATACAATTTTTGCAGTCGCAATTCTTTACATCATGATAATATACAATGGAACAAATAAAGTAAAACTACTCGCGACAGATTTTAAAATTTTATTTGTTTCAAAAAGTGAAAATATTTTACCTATTTCCAGAAAAAGGTCTTTTTGACGGAGTTGAAAATTTCATTAAATTAATTAGCACTAATTTATATCAAACCATAAGTATTTTAAGTAATTTTTTTTTGTGTAGCTTTATCTTCAATAAATGCATTCCATTTAAAAATAGTTGAGATTAATTGATAGTATTAATTTCATTAAACATTAAAATATAAAATAAAATTATCTTCAGTTGATAATCGTAGCACTTCTTGCTTTTCTATGGTACGATTTCAAAAGTGGATCTGCTATTCAAACAAGTCGTTTTATACTTATACTCCAAGGTTATATCTGAAAAATTAAAAATTCAAATTCAACTTTTTTAAAAAAGGTTACTAAATATGAAATCGAACATTTGGATTAATCACTGTTCGTTATACAAAAGAGGCTCACATAAAACAATAAAATGAGTATGTTTAACTCTTAAATCTCTCGTTTTAGTTTTATACAACTAAACACCAAATCAATGTCCTTTTTATTTTACACATATTAATTTTCAAAAGTATTCATAAGAAATATGATTGCTATTTTTAAAACATTTATTAACTTATAGGCAATTACACCCTTCCTCCACGAATTGTTAAATCTAGTGAATGAAAATGGATATTTTGTGTTAATAAATCAATATTAATCCATTTTAGTTAATGTGAACTTGCATGTGCTTGGTACGAATCTTGGCATGTCGACTTGTGTTAGATGTACATAGATATATCACTACCTCATTAAAACATAACATATTCCAGTCTTAGAACGCGCAAAAAAGAAAAAAAAACATGAAGCCGAACGGTAACCGAATCATATTGACATAGCGATCAACGTCTGTTTGTCGAAGATTGTACCAACTTTACGGATAGAAGGTGTCATGTGGTCAGCCCAACGAGTCCTCAAACGATTGATGAAAACTTAACACACAAACACACACACACACACACACACATATATATATAAGTAAAATAAGTAGTAATTCGTGGATACGTACAGTAGCACATGATTAGGTGGGTACATATACGTTGAAAATACATTTTACACAAATCTATATGAAAAGTAGACCACTAGGACAAAGGTGTTAAATAACCCATTATAATTTATCGTTAATTTGCAGGTTCCTATATACTTGAATTTAGGTAAATCTTGACCGCTAGCTACGGGGAAACTCCTTCACATCGAAGTGGAGATACTTCATGAGTAAAATGGTGATTACTATTTTTTGTTATAACATCTATTTGGTAACGACGTTCTGAATGACAAACATTGTGTGCCGAGCTAAAGTAATTTAGCTCGCACAAGTGTACTGTATTGTAACCCTTTTTCAGGCTCATCTATTTCTAATTACGTTTAGCTATTGAATGGATGCCGCCTGTTCTTGCCCAATGTTTTTTAACTTCTTTGATCCTTAACGAGCTTCTATTAATTGCTCTTACGTGTCAATTTCCCCTTCCTCGTAAGAGTCGTAATACTTGATGCTCATACGTCTTATCTCTCTCCCCCCCATCTTTATTTGGGGGGTGCGCACGCACACTCTTCCTGAGACTAGGTAGGCTCTAATCACCACGCCAACTATCTCCCTTTTTTTTAGTCTCGTTTGGTGATGGACATAATCGAATGATTTTAAGAATCGAATAATCATTCGATTCCTTGAAAAATAGTCAAATGAATCGAAAGAATCATTCAAATGATTTTGAGAAGTAGTAAAGTGTCGATAATAATCGAATAATTACTACCTTTAAAAGTTGTTACTAGTTGCTGGTTTTGCTTCGTTCTACTATTCTCTTCACACTTCTGTCGGATCTCTCAACACGCATTCCTTTGCGTTTGGAGCTTATCAACAAATCTTTTCTATTACTGTATTTAGTTCCTTGTGCAAGTGTCAAAGACCAAAGTCAACTACAACAAAATACTATACAGTGAATGAGCGAACACATGAGTCATATAAGTAGCTCGTCAAATTAATATACATACTTTTGCGTACGATTAATAATTAAATAAAGAACATACGTTTCCTTTTGTGTTTAAAAGAGTCAAAATAATCTACTCTTTAATATTTCCTTAACACAATAAAAATATATCAGCTTACAATCTTATTTATATCTCGGGTAGGTGATAAAATTCTTTCGATTTGAATAAGTGAATCATTTATATGCCTCCTGAAAGCTTCACTTAGAATCAATAACTAAATTACTACTAGAAAATCTACGACGTTAGTTTGCTGGATATTAGTTTTATAAGAATTTAAAATTATTTCAGCGAATAAAATTATAAAACGATCTGAATATTACGACCGGGCAATGTTTTATTAAATACATAAAAAGTTTATACTTTTCTAATTAATACATTTAAGTCAACTTTAAAAATAATTATATCTCAAACCGTTCATGCTATATGCGTTTGTTTAGTTAGGAAGGTAAAACTTAAAGGAAATGAAAAAAAGCAATTCATGGAGTAATCTATCAAAATAATCGAATCATTTTGTAATGTCCACTCGAATTATTTTTGTCTGTTATTCAATTGTAATCTGTACAACCACTTAAACTTTGTATTTAATTAGCCTTAGTATAATTCGAAAGCGTAAGGAGGATTATTGTGGGGACTATTATGGGGACTATTTATTGAAAATGAACCTAATAGAAAAAAACCCTATGTAAAGATAGCCTGGAAACATTCATAATCATAAGGCCGAATTTCCTCAGCAAGGGAGTGGTAAGAGAATTAATCATCCAGCTCGCGTCAAGTCAGCTACTATTTTCTTTCGAATGATTTTGAAAGAATTGAATGAATCAATTATTCAGAATAATCGAATGAATCGATTCTATTCATCCGATTCTGCCCATCACTAGTCCCAGTCTTGGGAGTGTTAGGCGACTGTTCTATTAAATATTAGAGATAATATTCTTCTATCAGCTCTGGAGGTAGATACATCGTGTTCAGACCAACTATTGTACGGTCTCTGAATGTTTGGCTGTATTCTCCTCTTACGCAGCTGACTGTCGCTGTCCTACATGGTCGTTGTGGCGTCTCTAGGATGTCAACCTTGGGTCCAAAGAAGTTAGTCCCCGCCACACTTGCTTTGATATATTATTGTCTACAACTGTCGAAGCTTGGCTCGTACACGTCTACTGGTACGTTGCAGTTACATTGCTGGTACCTTGCTGGTATTCTCCTACTGGTTTTCTGCCGTTACGTTGGTGATAAACTATTAGTACCTTGCTGGTGCTCTCATACAAGTTCGCTGCTGGTACGTTGCTGCTTCTTAACTGGTACCTTCCTGGTACTACCACTAGTTAGCGGTCGGCTCGTTGTTGGTAGGTTTGGCCAGGAATTTCTCGCAGCTCAAGGGCTAATTAGACTACGATATATTGAGGTACGCTGGAGAGAAGTCCACATGGATTCACTGCGATTAGAGCGTGATACATGGTACAGGGACACGAGTTGTTTTGGTTTTCTGTACTAGTAGAAGGTTTGTAGCTGGCTAGGCCTCCTGGAGATCTACATTTAGTTATTTATCATGTATATTAATTCGTGGATACGTACAGTACCACTTGATTAGGTGGATACATATAAGTTGAAATACATTTTACACAAATCTATATGAAAAGTAGACCACTAGGACAAAGGTGTTAAATAACCCATTAAATTTATTGTTAATTTGCAGGTTCCTATATACTTGAATTTAGGTAAATGTTCACCGCTATATACTGGGAATTTCCTTCACATCGAAGTGGAGATACTTCATTAGAAAAATGGTGATAGCTATTTTTTGGTAGAACATCTATTTGGTAACGACGTTCTGAATGACAAATATTGTGTGCCGAACTAAAGTAATTTAGCTCACACAAGTGTACTGTTATGTAACCCTTTTTCCGGCTCATCTATTTCTAATTACGTTTAGCTATTGATTGGATGCCGCTTGTTCTTGCCCAATTTTTTTTATCTTCTTTGATCCTTAACGAGCTTCTATTAATTGTTCTTGCGTGTCAATTTCCCTATCCTCCTACGAGTCGTAATACTTGAACCTCATACATCTTCTTCTCTCCCTCCCCCACTCTTCCTTTGGTGGATTCGCATGCGCACTCTCCTGAGACGGGGCTTTCTTTGGTGGGTGCACATGCGCACTCTCCTGAGACGGGGCTTTTTTTGGAGGGTGCGCATGCGCACTCTTCCTGTGACGGGGTAGGCTCAAATTTCCTCCCCTCCTATCACCCCTTAATTTAGCCACGTTTCGTGATGGGCATAATCGAATGATTTTAAGAAACTGAATAATCTTTCGATTCTTTGAAAAATAATCGAAAGAATCATTCGAATGATTTTGAGAAGTAGTAAAGAGTCGGTAATAATCGAATGTTTACTACCTATAAAAGTTGCTACTAGTTGCTGGTTTTGATTCGTGCTACTATTCTCTTCACACTTCTGTCGGATCTCTCACCGAGCATAACTCTGCGTTTGCAAATTATCAAGACTTCTTTTCTATTACTGTATTTAGTTCCTTGTACAAGTGTCAAAGACCAAAGTCAGCTACAACAAAATACTATACAGTGAATGAGTGAACACATGAGTCATATAAGTATCTCGCAAATTAATATACATACTTTTGCGTACGATTAATAATTAAATAAAGAACATACGTTTCCTTTTGTGTTTAAAAGAGTCAAAATAATTTTCTCTTTTATATTTCCTTAACATAACAAAAATATATAATATTACAATCTTATTTATATTTCGGATAAGTGATAAAATTCTTTCGATTTGAATAAGTGAATCATTTATATGCCTCCTGAAAGATTCACTTAGAATCAATAACTAAATTACTACTCGAAAATCTACGACGTTAGTTTGCTGGTAATTTGTTTTACAAGAATGTAAAATTATTTCCGTGAATAAAATTATAATACGATCTGAATATTACGACCTGGAAATGTTTTATTAAATACATACAATGTATATACTTTTCTTATTAATAAAGTTAAGTCAACGTTAAAAACAATTATATCTCAAACCGTTCGTGCTACAGTAGCCCCATGGCTTCTTTGATGCTGACTGACAGTTCACAGCTGACTTCTGAGAGTCAACATTTAGGTATATACCTAAATTTTGACCGTCATAAGTGCTGCTAAACACATTTTTTTTGCAGATCATTTAATTCGGCGTAGAGATACGTAATTTGGTCTAGTAACTATTTAAAGCTGTCAGTCAGCACCAAAGAAGCCATTGGCCTAATGTATATGCGTTTAGTTAGTTAGGAAGGTAAAACTTAGAGGAAATGAAATAGAGAAATTCACAGAATAATGTAGCACAATAATCGAATCATTTTGTAATGTCCACTCGAATTATTTTTGTCTGTTACTCAATTGTAATCTTTAAAACCACTTAAACATTGTATTAAAATAGCCTTAGAATCATTCGAAAGCGTAAGGATGATAATTGTGTAGCAATGGGGACTATTTATTGAAAATGAACCTTAATAGAAAGGAAGACCTATGTAAAGATAGTCTGGAAACATTCATAATCATAAGGTCGATTTTCCTCAGCAAGGGAGTGGTAAGAGAATGAATCGTCCAGCTCGCATCAAGTCAGCTAATATTTTCATTCGAATGATTTTGAAAGAATTGAATGAATCGATTATTCAGAATAATCGAATGAATCGATTCCATTCATCCGATTCTGCCATCACTAGTCCCAGTCTGGGACTGTTAGGTGGCTGTTCTATTAAATATTAGAGATAATATTCTTCTATCAGCTCTGGAGGTAGATACATCGTGTTCAGACCAAGTATTGTACGGTCTCTGAATGTTTGGCTGTATTCTCCTCTTACGCAGCTGACTGTCGCTGTCCTACATGGCCGTTATGTTATCGCTTGGATGGCAACCTTGGGTCCAAAGAAGTTAGTCACCGCCACCTTGCTTTGATATATTATTGTCTACAATTGTCGAAGCTTGGCTCATACACGTCTACTGGTACGTTGCAGGTACATTGCTGGTACCTTGCTGGTATTCTCCTACTGGTTTCTGCTGTTACGTTGGTGATAAACTATTAGTACCTTGCTGGTGCTCTCATACAAGTTCGCTGCTGGTACGTTGCTGCTTCTTTACTGGTACCTTCCTGGTATTACCACTAGTTAGCGGCTGGATCGTTGTTGGTACGTTTGGCCAGGAGTTTCTCTCAGCTCAAGGTCCAATTAGACTACGATAGATTGAGGTACGCTGGAGAGAAGTCTACATGGATTCACTGCGATTAGAGCGTGATACATGGTATAGGGACGTGAGTTGTTTTGGTTTTCTGTACTAGTAGAAGGTTTGTAGCTGGCTAGGCCTCTCTGGAGATCTACATTTAGTTATTTATCATGTATATTTGTTTGGAGCATTATGGTAATTATTGCTCTTTTTGAGCTTGTTGTCCTTTTGTCCTTTATTATATGTAATTGTATAGAGCCTTTAGGTAACTTACGTTTCACATTGTGTTTGTTGGCTTGGTTATAATAGCCTGTCCCAGGTAAACTAAAAATAGCAGGCTTGCTGGTATCGTGTCGCCAGTCACTTAGAAGCGTTTGGTTAGCAAACTACATAATCAGAAATACCTCGTTTGTATATTCATTGTTACCATATTCATAATCATTTGTATGAGTTGCCTGTGTTTTTTATGTGCATATGGAATAGTTTAGTTTACGTTTGGTCATTAGTCGGCCACTAGATTAATTGGACTTTTTATGTTCAAGGGCTCAAGAAAGATCGCTCCAATAAGTATTATGTTGGTAACGCTGAAGCAATTATTTAAATTTAGTGTAATGTCAAAGGGACCTGGTGTGAGAACGACTCCCTGCCTTCACGGGTAGCGCTTGTTGTTAATTAACTTCCTATTTCATTTGGTCGGGTATGTAACTTGGCCCACTTAACCTTGAGCTTTTGCCCTTGTTATGGTCATATCTTGGGGGAGTGTCATATGGCTGTAAAAAAATCTAAGCATCTTGGATGATTTGTCCTTTACTTCAGTAATGGATATTACCCCACCCAACCCTGAGAACAAGGTTATTGTAATGTACATAATAACTGGTAAAAACTAGGAGACAGACACCAGCACTCCATCTGTGATTAAGTTGTGTAATCTTGGACTTCCTTAATGTATACTGTTCGTATTAGTGCAGACATGGAATAAAGCATTGTTATAGTTCTGGGTGTATGGTTATCCATTGTAAATGGTCATTTAGTTAGAGTAATTTTAAATGCGTAATTATGCGCTTGTGTTTTTGTTAAATGTACAACACCTGAATTGCTTATTTATCGTGTTTTGTTCAAATTGTACTTGTAGCATTGGGGTAGTTTAATTTAGTTGTGTGTAGTATTTAGTAAGTGTTTGTAGTCATGAATGTCTTGCGAGTGCAACACGTTTTGTGAGTACTAATCGGGTGCGCAGAGAATCAAGGAAAACACAACGTGAACAGTTTATTTCCAATTATAAAGGTGCTTTTGAAATATTTTTAGAACCACCATCTTCTCGTTTTACTGTCTCAGACTGATTAGTATAATCATAAATATGACAAAAGTGCAAATTATTTGTCAAGTCAGTTTGTGAAGTAGTTTTCATCTTTCGATATAAATATAGTCATATGATTTTATTTTATTTATTTTACTTGACTAACTTAAGTAAAAAAAAAACAATACAAATACCCGAGGTGTTTAGGGGTATATTAAATTTTTGACGTTAAATTTAACCTATAATTTAATTTAATACACAAAAGATGTTGTTTTAATTAAATTTAAATAAATGTTATTGTTTTAAAATCATTACCCCTGTTTAAACTATGGACTTAACTGGACTTGCAGCATCGTTACCATGCTTGCAACTTTAACAAAACTTTGTGGAATGTATTATTTCCTATTAACAGGGTGTGAACCAGCATCCAAAACACCACAAAACAATGAAATAAAATATAACGATCTCGCCAAACATCTTACTTGTCGGTCTCATGTATTCACAGTGTCTATCACAGGCCAGGCCACCTCAACTCTCCTCAACTGGCAGCCTACTCTTGGTTGTGGCGTTCACCAGTAGGTGCACTCCTTCAGCCGACACTTTGGAGCGTATGAACAACCACCAAATTATAATTATGTTGTATTAGTTACCTACTAAATATAAGTAAAAAATATAAGTGCCTTTTTAAATTACAATTTACTTAATACTCTAATAAAACTAATGGAAGGGATTCAAAAAAACATTTTACTTTATATAAATACATAAAAGTGTTACTAGATAGAATATTTTACTTTATTTAATAAATACTTAAAAGAGTTACAATTTGAAATATTTTCTTTATATAAATACATAAAATAGTTGATATTTTGAAATAATTTATTTAACATAAATAATGCAAAGAGGTGCTATTTGAAATAATTTATTTAACATAGATAATGCAAAGAGGTGCTATTTGAAATATTCAAATAAATCTCAATACATTAAAGATGTTCTATTTGAAATATTGTTAGTTTATATAAATGAGTTACGTTTTGAAATGTTTTACTTTAAGAAACTACATAAAAGAGTTACTCACTGAAAGAATTTGCTTTATTAAAATACTCCAAAGGATTTCTTAATAAAATATGTTATTTTATACAAATACATAAAAGTGTAGCTATTTAAAACATTTTATTTGATATAAATATATAAACAAGCTGCCATATGATTATAACTTACTTGATATAAATATATTAAAGGGTTGCTCTATGAAATATTTTACTTTATTTATAAATACATAAAAGAGATGCCATTTGTTATATTTTAATTGAAATAAATACTTAAGAGTGTTGTTATATGAAATATTTTATTTTATAATTATATTACATTACATTACGTCACGTCACGTCATGTTTCGTCCCGTTACGTCACGTCCCGTCCCGTCCCATCCCGTCACATCACATCACATAAGAGAGATGCTATTTGAAATAATTTTCTTGATTTAAATTACATCAAAGTGTTGCTATATAAAATACTTTACTTCATAAATTAATACATATAAGATATGCTATATGAAATATTGTTTTTGATATAAATACGTAAAATTGGAGTATTTAAAGAAAATACACACATTTTGGTCTCAATACAATTTATAAATAGGTACACCAGTGATATTGTAGGAAAAGTGGAATTCCTAAAGAAATGGGAGTTAATAATTCCATTCTGAGTAAGAGCTAAGGGAGTTCACTTTGCCCTGAAAATAGAAAAATGTTAATATGTTAGCATGTTTAGGCTAATTTAGCTATAATTTTATTCAGTGTTTCCACGGAGGAGCAAAGTCAAATTTTGTAACTTTTTGGGAGATAGAAACAAACTCACATAATATAGCCTCACCCTTTGATTGAAATGGTTCATATTTTTTCTTTGGACTGTCTCTCTTAGTAAATCACCTAGTATGGCTAACATTTTATTTATTTGATCCTTCCTTTATAAAACCTAATATATCAAGTTTTACTTTCTAAGTTAAAGACAAAGTATTATACTAATTATAATTCTCGACCTCAAGATTATGGTCCATATTTACGGATCTTGTGTACCTAAACGCAAAAAAAGTGATTTTATATTTATGTATGTCTTTGGGCATGGATCTGAAACGTTTTAGTGGATTAGCTGAAAATTTTATACCGGTATTAAATTTGATACGGCTTTAAAAAGGGACATTTGTATTTTGACCATATTAATATAAATGTAGTTTACTTACTTACCTATTAGGAAAATTCCAATTTATTTTACATCGGTTATAACAGTTATATTTAAATATTTGAAGTGTATTTGATATGACAAGTTTATTTTTGGTGGTGGGTGGTTAGGGAGGAGATCTGAGTAGAGCGTCATTTAACGTTTATTTAAAAATGTAAACATAAACAAATTCTTCCAATCTTTGTTTTGAATAATTGTTTTTTAAATGGATATCTCGAGAGCGGTTAATATAAAAAACACTGTTGACTTGTTTTTCAGGAGCTTATTATTTAGAAGTAGTTAACTGATTACTAATCGTTTAAAATTGAAGCTAACGATTTGGTTTAAAATGGGTATTTAATGTTTTTTTACATGCATGTATATTATTTCACCCCTTAATGATAAATTTTATTGGTGACTTCTTGTTGAACACTTTATTTAAGTGTAGTTTACTAAAAAGTATATTTGAAATTTGTATTTCAAATTACCTTAGACTATATGAGAAATTTCTGCGATTGTGTCCTAACTTTTTTTTTGTAAATAGTTACTTTTCTTCAACAAATCTTATCAATAATTCATAATAATCTATCTAATTGGAAAAACTATAAGAATTTAAAAATATTTTCCTACCATCAGCTTAACCTTAAATTTTACATTTATCAGAGAATATTGTTGGCCTCAACAATGAAAGACTTGTAAAACTGGTAGGAATATAACTAATTTTAATGTTAAAATTATTACCATACCTTTATCCAAGAGAGAAATCGTGATTTTCATCATAAGAGACAAAAATTCTTCAACATCAATATAGTATGTATCAACACAAAAATCAAATGTTGGTATAAAACCGATATTTGAAAATTTTAATACATTGTATTTGCACGCACCAATTCCAATATATGTATAGAAAAAAAAACTCAATTCTAGTAATAGTTTGGTCTGAGTTGGATTAAAATAAAGTCAATGTACTCTTTAAATAGTCTAAATTCAAAGTTTTTGATTGAATTAAACATGCAATAATTATCTTTAATCAAAATAGTTAAAATAATTTAAAATTTTCTCGCCAAATACCATGATGGCATTTATCTTTTTTTTTTTTACCATAATCCATTTTATTCTTAGTCAATCACAGCTATTTCTCAACACGGCAATTTTTAGTCTTAGATGTTGACCAATATTACAAATAAATATCTATTAACAACAAAATGAAACAATACTACCTCGGTAACAAACACCACACCACTTAAAGATAGTCCAATGATGAGAACGAAAACTTGACTGTTAGATCAACTCTTATACGTTTTGTTTCATCTTAAAAAGCACCCAATAAGCAACTTTAATATAAAAGAAGTGTATTGACTTCCAAATTAACCGAAAGGCTTAAATATTCTAAAATTCAAATGAATATTAAAACTAATCTTAAAAACAACGAGAGTTTCCGAATTTAAATATAAAATGCAAAACAAATTAAAGCTGCGGTTTCATCCTAACTTTCCGTGTCAACATAAGTTTTAAAAGTTGGGACATTACAGTGTTCGTAAACTCGTAGCCCAAAATGCACAAACAGTTTGTTTGGACTAATAGTAATACAAAATACCCTTACATTCACGTCCGTAAAAATATACTAATACCATAAATTGTATTCAAAGTTTTAGCTTACAGCACTGGGAGATTAAGACTGTTCAAACATGTGTGTACAACAAGTTGCATAGGAGATAGAATATATATACACATATATATATACATAAAACCATATATTAGCATGATAGCCTTTAGACCAGTTTGTTAGATCTATTAAAAATATATATTAAAAATGTATTACTTATTTATATATAAGACAACTAGAAGTGTCTAATAGAATACCTCCTTTAGATCCATCCATAACAGTTTCCAGCCTATGGCCAGGTTCAATTTTATTTATTCAAGTAGTATATTTTTCCACTACCGAATGGGTAGGAATGACTTAGCTTCATTTGCCTTAATATCTAACTTTATACTAAAACAAGTACAACATAAAGTCCTCGTAGGTTCATTTATCAAAGTGAAAGTAAAAAAAATATCACCAATAATTAATCTTCGACCATGCTGGACATCAAACCCGGAACCCTTAACTCAATAACAAGACCTGTTATCGACTGATCTAAGCGGGTGGTCAACTATGATAATTATATATATTTTCTTTTGTTTACATATTAAATTAGTTTACTTCTCCAATATATCATTGCAATACCATGTCATATTTATTATGTAAATGAGTCATCAAATATTTTTTATAAAGCACTCACATATTTACCAATAGCGATATTATTAGTTGGATCTTCTATATTTCTTTTCTATCTTTTCTCTCGGCTAGTCAAACTTCACAAATATTTATGTATTACCAACATCATTGAACCAAATCACCTCGGATACAAATACCACAAAACTTAGATTAACTCCAATGACGAGAATATAAAATGGTGTTTGAAGGTGTTCCAATATTAAAACCTTTGGTCCAACAAAACCTTAAGTGATCGCAGATGATGAAACACAGCTAGAAATGAAGTCATTATTCATCTTATCAATTACATCACCTTCAACCATTCTTTGTAGAGTTATACTGAAAACTGCGATGAAGGGTGAGTTTCTGTCTCCCAAGTCAATGCCTGTATATTGAAAAGCATAGCAGTCATCCACAACGTGAAGCAAAGGAGAATCGTCCTTATAATACTTCAGCTGGTTTACAATGGATAGTCCATAGAGTTTAAAAGTTAGTCTACATATATTCTTGTAATGGGATATAATATAGGGCTTTGTTTTCATCGGAAATTATAATAATTTTTTTTAATAGGGTAGTGAAAACTGGATCTTTTATATCTACGCTACTGCGAAAAGTTTCCATTTCAATTATTAATAAAAAATGTAGAGACTCTTAGATCAGTGATCAGAATATAATGCCTCATATAATGTTTTAATATCAGGAAAATATATTGTGGTGGTCAAATAACTTGTCAAACAACCTTGATAAGATTTATTAAATATGATGTTTAGAAACAGAATGAAGGTGATTATCAACCTCTGAGGTAGAAAAGACAAATTACACTGCGTTGATCCTAGAATAATAATACTTAATGATTCTACCAGCTTGTCTTTGGAAATCTCTTCATTTCCTTCAAACATATCATTAAAGAAAGCTATTTCCAAACACCCTTTACATAAACGATTGTGAAAAAATACAGTCTCCATACATCATTTGTAAAAGGTAGAACAATGTTCATATATCTTGGTATCTCTGGCGCTTTTGGTGTAATTACCGTAATGCACGCTCCAAAATGAGGGCATGATGACCGTTCAAGGTTGTAGGTCTGTATAGGCTCCATATTTAAAACTATTTGATTGAAAGGATTGAATTTGCTGTCACTTGCTTTGGGTGGTGTGTAAATCAGAGTTGCATTTATCTTCTTCATGACTAAGTTAAATATGTATACGTCACGCTACTCAGCAATTACATTTTTTATATGATTATCATTAAATTGTAAAAAGGTTTACATTGATCTTGGTATCGTAGTTATATTATAACCGTGAGTATCAGAGAGTTTATTTGTAAATATATGACTTAAGTCCATTAAGTAATCTGAGTTGATATTTACAATCTTTTTATTACCTAAGAATGGATTATAAGATAGTATTTTTAGTTTGGTGGTTTCTTTACAATACCTATTAAAATAATCAATCCCAAATGAATCATCGTACTGGCATATAACCACTAAATTTAGTAAATTGAAGTTCTCCCAGCAGTCTCGAAACATGTCGGCCATCTTGTCAGTTTCCTCTGTCACAGTTGCGGTGATGACCATAATGAAGAAAGCTCTTGGGTTCCAGAATGGAGAGTATTTCCAGTTGCTATTAACTAAACGTTCACCTTTTGTTTCGTTGATGATAAAGATGAACCCAACACTATTCTCTATGTTATCATTTCTCTTTGTACCACCCCCCTTCTCCTCTACTGGACAAGGGCAGGGGCACATGTACAATAAAGTAAAGAGGGCAAGAAATAAAAAAAAAGCAAATGATTAAATTGCAGAAGAGCGTTAGGACCACAAACATTGATAGGCCTTCACTTGGACCTATTCAATAATTTGCCGTCATGAACCCTTCTCAATCATCACCCGTTACTATACGTTATTACTCAAAGGGAAAGGTATGAAAATCTTTTGTATTATAACAAAAATACTTTAAACCTGTCATAGTAAATTAAAGATAGCAAGTCTAATAAATAAATATTTATTAAAGAAAAGATTAACAATAAATATATATATATAAATATATATATATATATATATGAATATATGCATACAGGTAACAATAGATAGTTAAAAGAAAAATACATAGATATAAAAAAGGAGGAATAGGGTTATGCCCATTACTATACAGTGGTGCCGTTGCCATAGCAACCTTGTCCTAACAATTACATTTATGATTACCAAAAAGTAGCGTACGACCCCTCAACGGGCCTCAGCGGCAACCCGCAGTGCGCTACAGACTAAACATTTACATTTTACAAAAGGATAGTTTCGTATGCTTTATAGTTACAATATATAATCATAAATTTTTATGGCAACCAAACAAAAGAGAAAGTAAATTACTTATATTAGTCTTAACCCGATATTCAACAAACAAATTAACCGTATGGGCCATCAAATATTCCCATACTACCCAGGCATTCGCCTTCAAAAGGTAAGTTATGGAACTTAAAAATAAAAAAAAGCTCCCTCATAGTTTCAAATCATGTTACCAACCCGGAAGGGCAAAAAACCTCAGAAATATATTTAACGAATAATAAACAACATTACGCCATGTTTGATCTACGTAATTTGTCATTCCTACAATATAAAAGAAAATACCCCAAAACAACAGATGAAAGCCAAAAAGCAAATTTTGTATGTACTGGCCAAAAAGAATTTAGACCTAACCTATAATTTACCAATAAATCTTTAACAAATTTCCAAAGGGTAATTTTGAATAGTACGGCCGAAATTGAATTTGTACCTTGGGAAAACTCCCATCCTGTGATAAGTGTCCAAGACACGGATGAACCAAGAAGTGCCCATTGAGGCACACGACATCAGTTTATAAGCAGTTTTTCTCTGAGGGGAGGGGAACATAGGGGAAAACAAAAAGAACATAGGAGAACATTCACATCGAACAGAGGGACAGGGGCGGTAAAGAACAAATAGGTCATTGGAGAGACGTCTGGAACATCACGTGATCACCACATGATCGCTTCCCATGGAGCAACGCGAAAACCACACGCTCACAATGCCACACCTCTGATTTTCCCAGTTATGTCTTTTCACTTGGGGCGGAAACAATGCGCGCGGGCAGGGATGTTTGTTGACAAGACTTCACACACAGAGACCGAGAAACGGGGCACTTTTGGTGAGTCCAGTTATGTTCACTCTTCGTGGTTGTAGAATTGGTGTTATTTTACTCATATTTTCTTCTTGCTTGTAACGTTGATTTCAAGCTACGTTACATCTTCAACCCAGTAAATTGATCATTATCTAACAAATTATCTTACAGATATATAACTGGAACCGAATTATCGCTATGAATATGTTTAATTATTTATGTGGTCGTTTTATGTTTTGGAATGTTATCTGTACTGACCACAAGAAAGTAAAGATATTTCTTCAATAATGTACTTATAAAAATCTTGGTATTTTCTATTAGTATTGTCAATCTCGTGTTCATTTCCAGTTGTATTGGAATAATGATATTTACTACACCAAATGTCAATAAGGTTATCCACAATAGTTGTGCCAAAATCATTGTTTATAAAAAGGTATGTGAGCCTATCCTCATCAAAAATGAAAAATATCACTTCTAAATAGATATTAATTATCAGGATTAATCTGTATATTTAGATTGGAGAAGCAATTCAAAAATATCTACCAAAAATAAAAGTTAGGGTTCACAATACATATTTTTTCTCTTCTTTACCTAAAAAGGTAGTTTTTTATAACTCTTATCTAATGATATACATGAAAATATTATTAATAGAAATTGTTATTTTTTTGCCACACTTGGAGGGATAACGATTTTGAGCTTTAAAAAACCCTTCCCTACGTGCTTTTTATATTTGAGATTGCTCTATAGGGTTTTTATAAGGTTCCCCCAAGGAGTTCATAGAATCAGATATTTAGCCCTATTATAAACGTAGTTTACTGAAGAGTAAAGATAAGTAAATTATTTTATTGAAAACTTTTTGTGAACTTGATTAAATTCTAATCAAATTTTTTTAATATAACAACAATACATACTTATTATCTTAACATTCAGTAATATGGGTTGATAAAAAGAAAAGCCTGTATCAATTTTCGAGTATAATGACTTGTAGAGTACTGTAAGTACTTCATATTAGTGTATTTTTCCAATTTAGATAATATCTCCCCAACTCTTCAGACACGAAACTATATACCACTTCAAATATGTATTACTATAACAAATATTTGTTTTAAATAATTATACATTTATGAAAAAAATATTTAACGAGCTATTGGGAATATTTAAAAAAATTGATTTCTTTGAATTCAGGAATAATGTTTATTAATTGAGATGTGAACTGATATGTTAAGTTTTCTCGATATATATATATATATATATATATATGTAAAAACGTATATTATTTTAATTATAATTTTTGGTGGAGAATGATTTTATTCTTACAATTTCTTTTCTGAAACGGTGCCTATTATTTTGTTTCACATAGGTATATAACTTATCTTAAGTAAATATCTTCATACTTAAGGAAAATGAACAAGAAAATTTACTCGGTGAATCATACAGTTTATTGTATTCACATAATGGAAAAAAATCATCATATTACACCAAGTGACATATCAACCTATATTCACTGTTTTAGAAATACAAATAGTAAATTTAATATGTCTGCAATCATAATACACTTCTCATTCCCTCCCCCACCCAAACTTTAAATATAGATTTTTTTTATAGCTTGGAAAATACTGAATTTCTAAATATATATTTTGAATAAAAATTTTCTATTTTAATAGTCATAGAGCTTTGAAAGTGTAGGTTATTTCTTATCGCCATGAATTGTGAGGATACGACCAAAATTGGAGATATCCGCCTATGTAAAGTACCAGATTAATAATTTTCTATGATATATGTACCATCTTATTTGCAATGTTAAACATGGTGTTTACTAATTTTATTCAAAATCAGTATAACCAGTTAAAAAAAAAACTTTTTTCTTTTTTATACTTTAAGTAATCTACCCTTTTTCCAAGGGATGGATATACAATTCCGAAAAACCCATTGGGGAACCTTATGAGATCCCATTTACCAAGCTAAGCCTGATCTTTAATAATGTGTTTTCTGCTATAGGCTGATGTACTGTATACAACCACAGACATAAAACAGACACACATAAAAAATACTGTCTGTAAAAACAACCGTTTCTGATTCAAGGGGTCATAAAAATCCAACATACATTAAATTCTCGAATTATATTTTTTATTAACCCAATACTTCCTTTTTCAGATGGGTCGATATAATGTATAAGAAGATTAGTATGTTGATTTAATGTTTTAAAAGTTCATGGATTTATAACATTCGATTGGTTTATTATTTTACCGTCTTATTTTTTTACTTAATATTGAGTAATTAATGAAATATTTAACGAATCATCTTGGACACAATGTAGATATTTATGATTCCACAAAACTTAAATGTTGGTGTTTAAAGTTCCTGGGAACACATTTTAATAAACGTAAATTTCAATAATGCTTTGGTAAATTTAGAGAGTTTAAATATGTAATAAATAATAATTAACTCCAAATTACACTTAATTTTAAAACCATTTGGAACTATAATTATGTTCAAAATAAATATGTATTAAAATGATATCTTCTCTTATATATTTAAAACATTTATAGAACTACAATTTAAATTTTAAAAAGCATTACCATATTTTTATATACTCAAATGATTAGAAATTTTAGAAAGTTGACTTTTTAATAGCCACTTTTAAGAAGATTGTTAATAAAATATTAGGTTGTCGAGAAAAATTAAATAAGATCCTGATAAATTATTTTTTGATCAACTTGTTTATACCTAATATAATTTTCACTTCAAATTTTTATATATTGATTCGCTTCTAAGCTTCCTCAATTTTTTAAAACTTCACTTAATTATTAGTGTATTTGATTATAATTTTATAAAAATACTATCTACCTTTATGTGGTGGAAACAAAATTGATTATTAACGAGTTTTAAAGTATTAAATATATGATCATATTGAGGTATATATAATACTTTGATATATCTACTGTAATATATTATTGTGGCAGGCTAACAAATTTATATTGTATTCAAATGCTGATCCTATTTAACTATATGTTCTGGTCAACTGTTCATTAATATACTAGTCAGTATTTAAGTTGGGGTAACATGCAGGCTTTTACAATAATGATTTAGTTGTTAGAAATAATAAGTTATTTAATGCGATACACAGTGGCTCTAAGGAAATAATAAATTGTGTGTTATTATAAAACTAGCAATTTTACCTAATGTCGCATCTATGAAAACCGCTTAGTAATGTATTTTTGAATTGGATGATGGCCATCGGTGACATGAATTATCTTTTATATTGAACGGTATAATAATCGCTATATTTAAGGAGAGAGAGTGAATAGAAATCAATTGATCTAAGTATTTTTTTTATAGTTTTATAACGACATTATTTTGTTTTAGGTAAATATAAATATAATACGGTTTCAGTATATATATTTATTTAATTTAAATGTATACACATTATTATCTGAATAGCTCTTGACTTTTTAATTCGCATAGTGGCGTATAAACAGTAACCTTAAAGAAAATCTTGTTGTTAAAATAATTTTACGATGCCCATTATAAATATAAAATAACTACATATGGTTTTTGTCAGGAGAGTCTTGAAAATAATACTAATACTATAATAATGATAATAATAATAATTATTATAATTTTTATTTTATAAAATATATTTGGAATAAATTTAGTTGATTATTTTTAAAACTAACGGACACATCTTCACTCTCTACATTATTGGATATGTGGTTGGTAAAATTATTCTTGGCCTCTTTTCGAATCCAATAAATTACTCTTTAATACCTTAAGATTTTATATTGCTTATCAAAGTGGCCCAACCTCTTTGATCTATAGCTATATGGTATTAAGGAAGTATTAAAAAAAGTTTTTGAAGTGGCTTTAGGCAAAATAATTTACTAATTCCATTTTATTGGAAGGTTTTTACATACCGTAATTGATCAAATACTTTGATTTTAATTGATGAATCACCTATAAAAAGATTTTAAGTAACTTATTAAATTTACAGCTGATGATAATGATGATGATGTTAACAAAGTGATTATTGAGGTTAGGAAACGATAAACCACCTATGAATGGTGTAAAACTAACTATTTAAAAGTTAATACTACTATTGTTAGCACCGCGTCTTAATACCCTTTTGGCTTATACGCACTTACACTAATGTATTGATTATGTATTTATAGTACCATGTCTTACTGCCAATTCATGTTATACGAGTATGTTAATAATACGCTTATGGTTTTAGTTATTAGGAAGGTTATGAATTGATGAAGTGTACGAGCATAAGCCTGAAAGGAGAATGGAAAAGCCTTTTGAAAAACATAACTTTAGGGGACCCGACCGAGATTCGAACCTCGATCTGCCCATCATCGACAGTCTAGTCTACTGCGAAAGAAGCACGTTAGCCATGTGGACATTTAAGTGGGATTTTGTATGAAGTGTCTTCTTGTAAATGGACAGCTGTCTTGTAGAGTTGTTTTTTACAAGTGACTTATATTTACGAGACCTATTTTCTTTAGGAAACTGTGTCTTTTTACATTGATAAAACATTCACATTTTTAATTTATAATAGTAGACTTTTAGTTTTATGAATTAGGCCCATATAAAGTACTTCGATTTTTTTCTTCCCCCAAGAGTCACTTTGAAATAACTGATGGAGCCAGAGAGGATAGTCGAGATTTAAATGGTACATTAAACACCTTATTGTTTTTTGTCGTGTTTTTTATGCCAGTGTTACGAGAAAGTATCAATAAATTAGATCTTTAATAAAAGTTGTGAACACTTTGTAAAATAAAAAGGATTGTTAGAGCCATAAGATAAAATATAATTCGAATAAGTTAAAAATAGTCTACCGATTGGCGATTATTATGTTAACAACTGTCTTAGATTTAATTTAAACAATAATATTATAAAATTATAATAATCCATTTAATAAATCAGTTACGAAATCAGTCTGGGACACTAGTCTTGTTTAAAGGTATGTCTTCTAAAATCAGAATTTAAATACAATCCCCCTTGTCACGTAGAAAAATTAAATTTCATAAATCCACCCAGGACTAAGATAGTGGTGAAGAGTTGGCTGTTACCATGGTACGTAGAACTTAGCAAAACTACAGTAGAAGTCTTTTTTACTTCTAGTCAATATCGACCGGAGAATTAACTCAGATGATTTGGGTTACATCAGTGTGATATATTAAGCACATGTGACCGGAGAGTTAACTCGGATAATTTGGGTTACATCAGTGTGATATTTACAAGCACATGTTACCGGGGTATTAACTCGGATAGTTTGGGTTGCATCAGTGTGATATTTACAAGCACATATGACCGGATAATTAACTCGGATAATTTGGGTTACATCAGTGTGATATTTACAAGCACATGTTACCGGAGAATTAACTTGGATAGTTTGGGTTACATCAGTGTGATATTTACAAACACATATGACCGAATAATTAACTCGGATAATTTGGGTTACATCAGTGTGATATTTACAAGCACATGTTACCGGAGAATTAACTCGGATAGTTTGGGTTACATCAGTGTGATATTTACAAGCACATGTTACCGGAGAATAAACTCGGATAGTTTGGGTTACATCAGTGTGATATTTACAAGCACATATGACCGGAGAATAAACTCGGATAATTTGGGTTACATCAGTGTGATATTTACAAGCACATGTTACCGGAGAATTAACTCGGATAATTTGGGTTACACCAGTGTGATATTTACAAGCACATATTACCGGAGAATTAACTCGGATAATTTGGGTTACATCAGTGTGATATTTACAAGAGCATGTGACCGGAGAATTAAATTGGATAATTTAGGTTGCATCAGTGTGATATTTACAAGAGCATGTGACCGGAGATTTGACTCGGATATTTTGGGTTACATCAGTGTGATATTTACAAGAATATGTGACCGGAGAATTAACTTGGATAGTTTGAGTTACATCATTGTGATATTTAAAATTACACGCGAGCAGGGAATTTATTTATTCAAACTAAATGTATATAATATTTATCTTTCTTTACATTACGTGTTACAACCCTTACGTGATTTACAGATTGATTAATATTAATGTGCCATGGATGAGGAAGATAGAATTAAGAGGAAATGTACCTGAAATTGAGTAAGCTAAGTGTAGAAAACAATTTATGGAAACACCTATCATCATTTCACACACTTATGAAATAATCCTTGAGCACCCTACAATGGCAAACCAGAACAGACTGAAAGATACTTTTTAAATTCAGTCAATGTAATGGATACTTAGTTATCGCTTGGTCTTGCAATAGAATAGACTGCTGATAATAGGGATATCAGGGCTAAAATCCAGGTCGAATATGCTAAGGGTAGATAGTTTTCCACTCTCCCTCCACCAAATTCTTGTATACTTCTTCTAAATTCAAACTTCCTCAGCGTTAACCCATCTGTGTAAATACTAGCTATGCGTTTAACATGAATGGATAGTATATTCCCATACTAAAAAAATGGACAAAATATTGAACATATGATTTTCAATAACATAAAAATAAAATTGTTTCTTTAAATTTTTTATTAAATAAAATAATAATGCCAACATAGTTTAGATAAGATACATCTGTATTTACGTGAAGAGGGGATGGAAAGAATAGAGTAATATAACATTGAGGGGAACCATCCCCCACAGCCATTACCCAACCAAGTGTCGAGCCTTGACCTCCTTATTCAAAATACCGAGACAGATTCCTTGGCCCATTTACTGGTATACTCCTTAATTCTTGTAAAAGTTTGATTCACACGCTCGGATCCAGACGGAGGACAGAATTTGCTTTTGAGTGTCATAGAAATTCATAAACTAGCAGAAATATGATATATTGACCCATGTAGCTTTGCAACACAAGTAGAAACAGATGAATAAACCCTATATCATCGATGAGGTAACTGCAGGCCTTATGGAGAAAAACTTTAGCTTCGCTTTCTCAGTGAACTGTTGTTAAATCTCCTCGATCTCAGTTGGTCTGAAGGTTTTTTTTTATGCGGAATAAGGAGTTACTTACTGGCAGCCTCGACTAGCCAGGTTGATAAACTTGTCTTATATTTGAAGGGTGATTGACGTCACGAAAACGAGAGAATGACAGCTGTGTTTATTAATAATATTATTTTTAGCACCGCGTCTTACTAACCGTTAGGGTTATACGCACTTAAGCTAATGCGTAATAGTAGGGTGATTGTGAGATGAAAAGGAGGACCTACATTTTAACGTGGAATACGAACCATGGTTGAGGCCTAGAATTCTACACATTCACAAGTTGTGATTAATTCATGACTTGCCAGAGGTGAAGGAAGTGTCTGGCAATCAGATAAATCTGTGCCGGGACCGAGGATTTAACCTCAGACCTTAGGTCTGACACCTTACCCCTAGACCACTGAGTCACCAACTGTGTTTATTAATAGTAACCTCGCGAATCCCTCAACGATAATATCCAGTTTGGCTATCGATCGATATAATTAACGGTCCAGCGTACAAATCAATGTGTGGATTCGACAGGCAGAGATATGTTACCGTAACTCCCCTTCCATCTTAACAGGTTTTACCTGGTGGCAGCATCCCCTTCGCCTCCCTGTGGTCATTTACCCTAGATGACGTCACCAGACTGTTGGAATCCTCCTCATTGAATATTTTGTCCCGTTTGGATTTTTGTTTGAATCCATGAGAGAATATTGCACTTACAGTAGCCCCATGGCTTCTTTGGTGCTGACTGACAGCTCACACTTGATAGCTGACGGCTTTGAAAAGTTACCAGACCAAATTATGCATACCTACGCTGAACCATGTGATCTGCAAAAACATGTGTTTAGCAGGTGTCACTTCTGATGGTCAAGATTTAGGGATATACCTAAATGTTGACTGTCAGAAGTCAGCTGTGAGCTGTCAGTCAGTACTAAATAAACCATGAGGCTACTGTAGTTTCAGGAGGAAGTGCTATCGGTTTTTATCAGTCAGCTCACCCATTTGATTCTTGGTAGGTTGTATTTATTTGTTGGCATTGGTCTTTTTTTTATTTTGATTCAAACCCACGAGATATTTGGTGTGAACTCTTCTTTTGAAGAGTTCTTTAAGGTCTTCTTCCACGTGGTCCACTCATCGGGATCTGACCACTGGGTATTTAATAATTTCATATCACCCTATAAAATTTAATTCCACTTGCTTCCTTAGTCATGTGGTCTAACGCTCTAGTCTGGCAATATACTAGACTAATAAATGTAATTTTCCAAAGTAGCTTTTTACTATCCCTCCCACGCAAATGTGGGTACACATTGATTATATATAGCTTTCTTAACCCCTAAAGCTATTGGTGCAATTAGTACATTAGTGTATTACTCGAACTTGTTATAAGTGCGGTGCTTAAAACAAGTTTAAGCCATTGTATTCGCCTTACCTTGATCTAACAGATAATTGAATGGTTTTGGTGTAATTTTTCTCATAATTGCGTGTTTCTTCTGAAACTTCATTTACCATTTTCTTTCAAAACATTATATTTGCTTCTCAGACTTTTGTTTTAATATTTGATCAACTTGCGGTATTCCTCATATTCACTATCCACTTCAAACTCATTATCTCCCTCATAATTATACTATCATCCTCATACTCACTATCACCCCCATATTCACTATCACCCCCTTTTCACTATCACCCCCATACTCACTACCACCTTCATACTCACTACCACCCTCATACTCACTACCACTCTCATATTCTCTACCACCCTCATACTCACTACCACTATCATACTCACTACCACCCTCATAATCACTACCACTATCATACTCACTACCACCCTCATACTCACTACCACTCTCATACTCACTACCACTCTCATATTCACTACCACTCTCATACCCACTACCACCCTCATACTCAAATCCCCCTCATACTTACTATCATCCTCATGCTTACTATCTCCATCCTCTAATTTCATCGGGACATGGAAAGAGCCTCCACAAAAAGGATCTACGATTAGTACATTAGTACTCGATAAGCTTTACACAACTGGGATACGAATGATAGAGCCCTGACGTGCTACTTAAATTTAAAAAAAAATGCTAATAAATAGAAAATATAATAAAAAGAGTTTCCTAAGTATATATTGGGTATCGGTAATACCTCCTTATTTCAAACACTGAAATGATTATATTCAACATTGTTTATACAGGTGTGCAATGAGAGTTAACAAATCGATTTTAAATCAGTTTATAGTAAAATCAAGACTGAAAATGAAGCTTATTTTCTTAAACGCTCTTTTAGGTTCACCCAACAAAAAGATCATAATGTTTTGTCCAATTATTATTATTAGCACCGCGTCTTACTACCCATTCGGGTTATACGCACTTACGCTAATGTGTAATGGTAGGGTGATTGTGAGATGAAATGGAGGACCTACAGTTTAACGTGGAATCCGAACCACAGTGGAGGCCTGGCATTCCTCACATTCACAAGATGTCTTGTCAGAGGTGAAGGAAGGGTTTGGTAATCAGATAATTCTTTCCCGGGACCGAGGATTGAACCCCGGCCGCCAGTACAGAAGTCTGACACCTTACCTCTAGACCACCAGGTCACCTACTTTTGTCCAATTATTACATTCTTCCAACACCTTCTTGTGTATGTAAGGATAATTAAATCTCTCTTAATTTTAGTAAAGGGGAAAAGAAATAAAATATTATTTTTTACTCTGATGTACCGTCGCCCTTACTCTTCCTAGAAGACTAAGGCTGGCGCACAATATGAAAATTAAAACAAAAATAATAAAGTAGTAAATTTACAAAGGGCGGTGAGAAATGCAAGAGAAAAGTAAACAGTCTGTTTACTTATAATGTCCTTGACCTTGTACTCAAAAATATTTTGGACGCCAAGAAGGATAACAAAAGCAGGAAACTAAATTATGACGAAATATGTCAAAAATAACATGGTGTAGTTTTATTGATATTAACAAAAAAATTTGAATAGGATACATAAAATGGAAAATGAGTTATTTATACAATATACAGTTTAGTGAGGCTATTTGTATATGATAGTATATAAAAAAAATAAACAATGGACTCTACAGGCCCGCAAGGCCAATGAGTTAAATTACGGAAATATTTACTATACAAAATCTGGTCGTCGAAAACAAACTTACTCCTTCCGAGTAATAACATTAAATTTTTGCCTTATGGGCCAAAAGGTTAAAAGGAGTCAGTGATACCATTACTGAAACTCATTGAAAACATTGAAAACTCCCATTTGCCTGGTTAACCGCGTATACCATAAACATTATACGAAAATACAGCATTTGATACCTTCTAAAACATACGACCAATTTGTACTTTAAATATTTGTAACT
>CABFVX010002126.1:0-10586 GCA_902151425.1 Timema shepardi | reverse complement strand
AATCACAAACTAGTTATGGCAATTAATAGATACGAAATCTAAGAAAGAAAATATTACTTAATCTATAAACTGAGTTTTCAAACGAGCGCAATCACAGGGTGGCCGTTGCGCCCAATTGACAAAGCAAACTTTACCTAAGCAAGATCATAGAAAAATGTTTGAAAAATTAGCATCACATTTCACCAAAGAACATAAATTAAATAATATACTTGGTTACAGAAACATATTAAATATGAAGCATCATGATTTTCCAAAGAGAATTGTGACCACCAAGTTATGTCGCCTGAATTGGTTTGTTTTAATAGTTATGTCGCTCCTAGATATGCGATAACAGCTATGTATTTGTAAATCTAATGTATCCACTTTAAGTTAGTCTTTAGTTTGCGTATTCATTTACTTTTAGTACTTTATACTATTTTCTTCTGTCTTTTTAAAGTTAGTGTTCCACAATATCAAGTTTTTGTAGATTAGGGAATTTTAAGGACCACTCCCATTTCCTAGCAGTAAATTTTAGAAATTACAAACTTCCCAGTTTGTATGGTTATGTTGGGTGGTCTTTTTGCCAACTTGGCAAATTTAAATTTTCTTTCATGCATAAAAGTATATTTTCTTTTGGGAAGATGGTAGTTTACTCTCAATTCCAAACGCCTCTCTCTCCCTCCCCCTTCTTAGCTCCCACAGTTCCATTTTGAGATTTTAAGACTTATTTGATTATCTTATAAGCTATTTCAACCTGACCACATCAAAAAGAGTGTTATATATTGGTTGTATACAATTTAAGCGCTTCCATTTCCTGGGCTTCAATTATGAAATTATATTTTTTCAGACTTTATTTGGCTATCCGGGAAGGTCTATTGAATTACATGGCGATATTTAAAGTGTCTACCTTCACAAGAATTGTATTTATATAGCTTTGGAAACTTTTTCAGGGGAAATCCCTCCCTATTTTCCACTCCATTTTGAAATTTAAGTATCCAGCATTTATACTTTTTGAGTTGATCCTTGTATCCGCCTGACTAATGTTAGTTATCATATTCTGAAAATTGAAAAATGACACCTGGACACGGGAATCGAACCCGGAACCTTCGGCTTAGTACGCCAATGCTCTTGCCACTGAGCTATCCAGGATTAGTCCCGTGCCCATGGTCATTCTTCACTCATAGTTTAAGGCAGAGTGAAGAATGACCATGGGCACGGGACGAATCTTGGATAGCTCAGTGGAAAGAGCATTGGCGTACTAAGCCGAAGGTCCCGGGTTCAATTCCCGTGTCCAGGTGTCATTTTTCAATTTTCAGAATATGATATCTAAGAGGGAATATCCCCACTAAAATGCATTAACAATAGTTTCGTCTATTTGTTTCATTAATGTTAGTTAGTTAACACCCATATCATCACTCTCCTTAGCAATAAAATATATTTGAAATATGTTTGTAGTTATTTGAAATTATCCCTCTATACTTCTAACAAATTTTAATTTTCTACCTCCTACTTGTACACCCCATCACCCGCCACCCCTCCCCCTCCTTCCCTATTTCATGTAGACTCATTTTGAGATTTAAAATGCTCAGCCATTGTAGTTAATTTGAGTTGTCCCTTTATCTGCTGGACGAATTCCAGTTTTATATCACACAGATAATTAATTTATCAACTGGCTTTGAAAATTTCAGCCTCCTGCGTCCCATTTCTTTAACTCCCACAAAATCTCAAATTTAAGATTTATTTTGTTATTTAAAGCCTTACTTCTACAAGCATGTCAAATTTAGATTATCTACCATACTTAATATTTCTTTTAAACTCCCATTTATTTCTTGGACTACTAATTATAAACTTTTAAATATTCGGAATTTTATAGTTATTTGAAGTTGTATTTTTGGCTAAATGCAGAATTCTAATTTTATAACACACTGAGAAGAAGTTGTTTATAGTAGTTTTATAAGTTTTTAACTACTCAACCAACTTTTTACAACGCACTGACAAATTTTAAATTCTACTACTTATTTGGTTTACCTGAAGTTTTATTTCTAATTGTCTTTCAAATTTTAATCTCTAACCTCATCTCAAAAGTTATTTCTAGCTGTAACTAGCCCCTCCAAAAATTCCCATTGTCTAAGTTTAAAATTTAAAATTTTCAATATTTTATATTTATTTAGAGTAGTCTACATACCTATGAATTTGAGTTATCTGCCACACAATGAAGTAGCTGAATGTATAAGTTATGAAAATGTTGAGCACGTCGCCTTCGCCTACCATTTCTTCAACTACCGCTTAAAAATTTCAAATAATATTAAGATTTATTTTGGTTACTTGTGAAAGCTCCTTCTTCCTACTTGCCAAATTTAAATATTCTATCACAGTTAAAAGTTGTTTTTATTTATATAACCCAAGCCCCCTTCCCCATATTTCCTAGAATCCCGTTTGGAGTTAAAAATGTACATACTGTTTGTTGTTTAGAAAGGTTTCTTTACTTTACTTCCAAATTTCAATCTTCTACCTCACTGGAAATTAGTTATTTCTATTAGTTTTGTAAGTTTTAAAACTCATTTTTCTACCTTTAATTTAGATTTTAAAGATGTGTTTGGTTAGAGTTTTCCTCCTAGCCGACTGTCGAACTTAAATTTTCTAGCACACATTAAATATTTTTAGTCTGTTTATATCCCCTACCCTATTTCCCAGGGTCCCACATATTGAAAAAAAAAGTTCATAATTTATAATTTATTTGGAGTGGTCCCATTGGTTATTTGCATAATTTAAATCTTCTACCACCCTGAAAAGTAGTTATTCATATTAGTTTTGGTAGTTTTGACACCCCACCCACTTTTCTCCAACGCACCTCGGGACCCATCATGTGGATGCCTTACATAAATTAATTTCATATTAGTACTCCGCCACTTGATAAACCTCTATATATAAAATTTCATGATTTGAGTATATGGAATTTACCACCCCTTTTTGGCCCTTTATACCAATTTAGGCGATGACATTTGAAAAACCCTAAAGTTGTTCTCACCCAATTCTAAGAAAAGACGTTCATTTTAAATTTCAAGGCCATCATTTAAAAAGATATGTAATCAGTGAATTTTGAAAATTTCAACGACCCTTTTACATCCTCTTACTGGGTGAATTTCACAAAATCCGGTCCTATCTCTGGTCTAGGGCCGAAAAGGAACCTTTACTAAAAAAAATTAAGTTTACATTATTGAAACCATTAAGCTCTTCGAACAAAACCACAAACGCCCCCACCTCATTTATTGACTCTACAGGAAAAATTGGTCTTATAATTTTTAAATATAAACAATAATGTCTCATCCCCGCATACACACGCCCATTTTGATATTATGATATCAATATTTAGTTATTATAAAAAAGAAAACATAATAAATCCTCAAATTCGTTTCTTTAAGGTCCTCGCACACTTGGCATAGTATCGTATACGTACGGTGCGTGGTTTTCCATTCCGCTTTGAAAACGGAAAGACACGTAGCCTGCGATACTGTCATGGCATCCGTTGTCTACCCCCACTACACCCTTTCAAACACTCCTCTCACAAATCACTAAGTCTTTCTCAGCCATTGAACAATCATTTCGACAGTTGCCCAAATAATTTCAAATACCTGCTAAGGCTGAAGTATTTAAATTGGTCTCTCGGTATGAGAAAAAAGTATTAGAATGCGAGTCCAGCTATTACCCTGGACATTTTGATTTTTACCTTCAACATGAATTGCAACCCCATACATCCAACGATCAGCTACCCATGATACCTATACCACATCAAAATGTTCCTTAGTCACTCCCTCAACAACCAATGTATCCTCTTGCTTCCCATCATCAACCTTATATGCCTCCTCAAACAGCTCTTCATATTCCTAAACAGCCACAGCCTCCCTCTGCATTCAACCTTCAGCCCCTACTGCTTCCAGCTCTTGATGTTCAAGAGCAACCGCAACCCACAGCATTCATCTGTTTGTCTCCTAAGTTTTCTGCTAGTGTTGTTCAACAACAGCAACCATCTACCACCACATTCAACCTTCATCCTTCTATGTTTTTTTCTCATGCTGTTCCTCAACAGAAAATGCGCCAACCTCTAAATAGAGTATACGAAAAACTTGTTATTCTCGTGGATTAAATCCTCAAACAGTGTAAAAAACACCAAGCACTTTTCTTTTCTTATTGATATTATTTATGCATTTATTTTTATCTGGCTCCTAGCAACATAGCCGCTACCACAATGTCCTCATCAGAGGAAGAAGACAAGGTATCACTCATTATAATTAACAGAACAGCAACAATACATTCGCTTATTTCAACTGCGCTGCCCTCAGGAAAATTGTAGGGTGTGGTGGGGGAAACAAGCTGTTAGGACAGCGTGACCGTCGCAGCAATGATACCACGTATACGATACTATGCCAGTGTTGCGAGGACCTTAATACTCCTAACATTTAGATATAGTATTTTTAAATAGCAGTTTAAAGGTACTATTTGGCCGAAATTAGCCGTAGGTAAATGTTTTTAATAGATAATTCTTCTATGATATCAGGTTTGGTATCCACTAAGCGAGAAATAATGTATTAAAAACGAAACTACAAACTAGTTTATAATGTGTGTAGTATTAACTAATTACCATATTATTAAGGCCAGTAACTAGCAATACCAAGATGACGGAAAAAAAGAGCACCACGTTCCACCAAAAGGCATATATGAAAGAAACATATTGGGTATTATTCATATTTTATAGAAACATATTGTTCATAAAAAAGTATAATAATCAAATCCCGATTTCTGAGACCTCAATTTAAAAGGATATATTTACCAATCGCTCGGAAGCTAAGGACCGACCATAAATTACGTAAGGATCTTTTAAGGTGGGGGTGATCAGTATTTTCTTATGTTTTCAGGGGGGTGGTCGGACTCCATCATACGTAAGAATTTTCATAAACATTTATGGCGAGACATAATCTATACAATAAAAACTTCTACAGACGCACGGTCATAATGTTTGCACCTAGTGATGACACATGGCGTTGAAGCGTAGTCTATACATAAACTGTCATCTACTTGTGATGTGCTACACCTAATTTTACTGCATAGAGTATTCTTGACTTTCGTATACCCCAATCCTTATGTCATAAAATAATATAATTTACCAAATCGTAAAAAGAATTACGTAAGATCGGAAGGCGGGAGAGGAGAACGAAAAATCTTACGATCCCCTACGTGAGGGGGGTTTGGAGGGAATTGGGAAAAACCTAATGAAAAAAAGCCTTTCGTAATTTATGGACAGCCCCTTATTGGTTTTATAAAAATACATTTTAAGCAAAGATTTTTTAAAATTATAATATTCCTACAACCTTACCATAGTGAGTTATTTCGTGTCTCAAATACTTGCGAAGATAAGATTAATATTGAATTTTCTGCTTATGTAAGGTTGCCTTAAAATTATGTTCATGGGATGATTAGAAGGGCCATCTAGTTTAAAATGAAGAACAATGGCAAGATACGGCATTTATATAGAAATCGTTAGAGCGGATTTCAAGAACTTGTTTTCTCTCTTTTTTTTACCTTTAGTAAGCTACCCTCAATTTAGGGTAAGATAACTCTTAAAACTCCTTGGGGGAACCCTATACAAACCCTAGATACTAAGTTTTAGCCTGACCAGTAAAATTGTTTCGGTTCTAGGCCTATATATATATATATATATTTATTTATATTTAACACTGCGTCTTAATTTCTGTTCGGGTTATACGCTTCAAGTATTAATTACTCTAATGGATTAGGAATTGGGAATGTTGAATTAGAGGAAATGAACCCGCATTTGCGTGGAGAGTGAAAACCATTTAGTAAAATCCACCCCCAGTTCACCCGACCGAGATTCGAACCTCGATCTCCCCATCTTCAGCAGTCGAGCAGCTCAACACGACTAACGCGTTATCCAAATACGCCACCGAGGCGGGTGCCTAGATATAGACACACAGGTAGACAGCATAGCAAAAAGCACTTATCAGTTTTGGGAGGTTGATATTTATCAACATTTTGAGCTAGATTTTTTTTACGATCACAATACTTTCCTTCTTCAAGTGGTCTAGAGAAAGTAAAAAGTGTCTATTTACGTAATATGAGCACAAATCACTTTACATTTTAGTGGTGAAAACACATTTCTATACATTCTTAAAACTACTCTCAATGGCACTATGGAGTAATATAACACAATTTAAGAAGGAAATAGTAGTTGATATTACATTGGCCACTTATGTAAGTTTTCGAGTTCATATTGCCATAATGTCACATTATTTGAATACCGTATTTATTTTTAACTTATCAACTATATTTATATAGTCTTATGAAGAATGTTTGGCTAGGTACAGTACACATTTGAGCTTTTAGAGACTAATCACTAAAGTGTTTTATTTAACTATCTAAACCTAATATTCAAAGTCAAAGGTCTTTAACCTAAAGTTTAAGCCAATAAGCTGGTTTTGTTTGCAACACATTCACAATTAATACCAATGATAAAGCCTTACATTATTTCAACGTTTCGAAATGGAGCACGCTACAAATCTTACTTTATATACAATAGTCTAGATTCATAGAAATATGTGAAAAACACAGTTAAGCTATTAAATTTAATTGGGCTCAAAATCAGCTTAGTCACAAGTACTCAACTCTCCCAAATTCACTCAACGAGATGAATTAATTGGTATAATACGTTCTTCATTTTTGCGTCGGTTTCCCTAAACAATGAATGTTCACATGTTTCGACACATAGGTGTCATAATCATGGTAACTAATACGAAATTAGTCACCGGGGGACGCACCTAGCGATCCCAACGTTGAGGGAGTAAAGCCTCGAAAAGGAGTGCAACATTTTAAACCTAGGGGCTGTGGCTCTTTCTTTCCTTCTCTGTGGCCCAGGGTCATTCTTCACTCATATTTTAAGGCAGTTACGTGCGTTTCAGAATACGATATTTAGATGCGAGTAAATAATCCCTAAAAAAATATAAGAGCTTTGGCTATTTGATTCTTAAATATGCGAGCTCTTAATATTATAATAATAACAACTAGAGTTGTGCCGATTAGCTATTTTGCCTATTAGTCCGATGCCGATAATTTGTTGCCGATTAGGCCGATCACCGGTGCCGATTATTTTGGTTTTCAATTGTTATGTGTGTATAAAATAAACTGACACTTAAAGCAAAAAAAAAAGAAAAAAGAATAAAAGGTTACTTTTACTAGTTTAATAATGTCCAATATAGGTTTGTTTTAATAACATGTAAATAGAAACTAATAAATTTGTTAAGATTGTTTAATTATTCCTTCTTATTGTTACTGCTAAGAAAGGTGAACCTGTCTTTAACAAAAACAAATCACAATAATTAACAATACATTTAATTATAATGTTAATGAAAAAAATAAATCAAAGCATACAAATATATGTACTCAGGGAGAATAAACCACATTTGATTTATATTAAACACATACTTATATACCGGTGCATGTTAGATAATTAATATATGCTTTAACATTTATGATTAAATAGGCCTAATGACTCTTTTATTAGACAAAGAAACATCATAAACAGCAAATTTAAATTTAATGTCAATGATAAAAAATAATCAATGCACACATATATGCACAAAAGGATAATAGGCCTACATCTATTTTATTTTTAGATGAAATAGGGATTTTTACATCCAATGTCTATTAAAATATGGCTTTATTATTATAATTAAATAACTGTAACTAAGATCATGTTTACCCAGATGAAAATTGTTTCGATAATATAAAAAAATTCTCGTCAAATATTAATCCCGAATAAACTTTACACAATTAGTCTTATTAAAGGTATGTTTATTAATTTGTGGGCTTTAAATTTTTATTTAAAAATACCAGCATCTTGACTTTGTTTGGGTATAGTGAGGTTCTTTTTCTATCGCTGACCAATCCCGCTGTGCTAAAGAGTCTCTCTGATGCTACACACACTGCAGGTGAAGTAAGGTACTTGCTCACCATTTGTTTTAAGTTTTTAAAGGTGGAGCTTCTCCAGTAATTGAAAGGGGATTGGTTGGCAGCCAATAATGGTTCCAACAAATACCTTTAAAATTGTATTTTGAGCGACATTAAATTATTATGCCTAATCTGTATATTTACTTTGGACGCGATTAATCGAGTAAACAGAAGCCATAGGTCCTGAAGCAGTCTCACCTCTACTCAGTATAGCAGGTGGTTCCTATTCCTCCTCCTCCTCTTCTTCCTCGTTCAACTTAGCCTCCAGTTGAGACTTTGCTTCTTGGCGGGAACTGAACACATCAACTTTAAATCTTGTATCCAATATTGTAGCAAATGAAAAAAGATTATTTTCTTAAATGTTGCCATTATAGGTTTTGATATAATGCAACAAATCTTCCACTATGGGGCCCAAGAGATTTGTCCTGTTTAGACTCCATGTCTAGTTTGATACCATTGACTATAGGGATTACTTCTGATATGGTAGTTTGTTCACTGCTGATTGCTAATGTAGTCTTGTGAAATGTTTCTAAGACTGTGAGATCCTTCTCCATAAGGGACCAATCATGAGGTGATAGATCTACATTGAGGTTTAGGTCAGGCTAAAGATACATCACTGATTACCTTTGACTATGCAGTCTTTCGAGCATAAGATAGGTGATGTTCCACCGGTTTGGTTCATACTGGATTAAGTGGCATTTGGGTAAATTGATTGTCGTTTGAAATTCATTAATTTTTTTGTTGGATATTAATGAGTGTTTGAAATGACCAACTAACTCGTCTTGCACGGGCGCACATGTCATTCACACTTCGTTGGTTCAACAACGCCTGATGAACCACAGGCTGAAGTGTGTGGGCAGCACATGGTACATGATTCACTTCAGTTTGTTGCAGTGCAAGAGTAATGTTTCGTGCATTGTCGCTGACTATACTATGGATCTGAGACTTTGAAATACCCCAGTCCTTGATGGTATCATTAAAAAACTCTGCAATGTTTTGTGCATTGTGATACTCTGGAGTGAAGGGTATAACTTCAAAACAAAGATTTACATAAACAAAGTCTATGCTAAAGAAATGGGACGTCAATGACATATATTCCTGTTTAGCTATAGATAACCACATGTCAATTGTTACACTAATGTACTTAACATTGTTTAGCTGTTTTTGTGTTTTATTTCTCACTTATTCATACATTTCTGGGATTATTTTCCAAGAAAATGTAGTCCTATCTGGTAATTTATAGTGAGGCTCAATATAGCTGATTAAATTGTTAAAACCTAAAAAGAAAAGTATTAGTTTGTAAATTATAAACATAAATATTGGATTATATTATTTTGCTGTTAGGAAAAATCATGTATGTTTTAGGTTAGGTAGGGTGAAATGTGATTATTCAAGGTACTTAGGCCTAAATGAACAAAATTAAAGGTCCGGTAAACTTTTTGGTAAGTGTAAATATTTTAAATTAAATAAAACTATATATATATATTGAATGAAAAAATTAAGTTTGAGTAGGCTAAGCTAGACCTTAAACTTAGCAAAATATACAACGATACTAAATGTCTCTAAATCAATGAATATCATTTCTCCAATCCATTTATATATCCCTATGGATTTTGTGAGAGAACTGTTGTATATTTAATTTTTTGTTCAAATAATCCAGTATTTGTTCTTTTATTAGCTCATAATTTAATTTGAACACTTCTCCCACTAATTGATGTAGATGAAAAACTATGTGTGGAACCACAACTTGAGGCATCAGAATTTTCACCAGATATTATAGGCTGATTAATTTTTGAAATTTCATTGTGGTGAAACACGCTCAAATGTCTTTACAAATTAGATTTTGTGAAGCCCCTATAACTTTTGAAATTGCTTTTGTACAAAATGAGCACACAACTTTTGAGTTATCATTTGGATTTATCGCAAAATAGTCCCACACAAAATTGTTTTTATGTACTCCGATACATATTAAAAAATACAACCTTCACTTCAATATTATAAAATAATTAATTTACGTGCCACGAAAGGCTTTTTTCGGTTTTTTTATTAAGTAATATTATAAAATTTAATTTAATTTACTTTTAACTACTAAAGAAAATATAAATATTAATATAATATTTAATATTATATTAATTCAATTTATATTGATAATGAGTGAAACAAATTCAATGCCAGTGGAAAGGCTTGTATTTTCATTAAAAGAAAAATGGTTTATATTTAAACAAAATGTGCACATATGCGTACGTCCGATGTTTCATTTTTTGGGCATCTTTAACAAATCGAAATAAAACAACACCAATCTGCTAATATTTTATTATTACTAGATTTGTTACCGGTGAGCATTTTTATTTCTAATAATGTCCATCTGCATAGATGGGAATAAGATCTACTTACAAATATATATTCCCATTTGTTATTTTAGTAGCGTTGGTTACCCTGTTTATTGTAAACTCAAAATAGAAGTTGTGGTTATATACGTGAGAACAAATTATTAAATTTATCTTTGAGTTTTCAAATGATAATTGATATTTATTATTTATGGTTTTAAAATATACCCATACATTTTGAATAAACAGCATTAAAAAAAT
>CABFVX010002125.1:0-126690 GCA_902151425.1 Timema shepardi | reverse complement strand
TTATCCTTGTTCCATTTCATGATCACAAAATTATGAGGGCCCCAATTTTAAAAGTTAAACTAATCTGAAAATAAAACACATGCTTCGCCAAGGTTACACACTCCTTCAACTCGATAACGCATGCGCAGAGCCTCCCAACTCAGCCAACATGTTGGGTTGGTTCTTTATTATCTCTAACAAATGATCCAACACAGCCCAACACAACTTGTTGGCTCTGACCAGCTCGCTCAACACCAACATGTTGGCCAACATCCCCAACAAGTTAGGAGTGCGTTTCCACAACTTGTTGGCCAATATGGTTAGCTGTGTGTAGAGAGGTGGAGAAATGCTTTGTGTTGGACCTGCAATGTATTTGTTCAAAAACGCGATGTAATGGACATGCGATGCAATTGTATATATACGCCCCTTCAATCCTATTGGTTGTACGTCAGAGTCGGGTTAGCTCGGTATAGGGAGGTTGGGGAAATGCGACGTGATGGGCCTGCAATGTATTTGTTCCCAAAACGTGATGTAACGGACTTGCGATATAATGGTGCCCACCACTACTCCCTTATCTATGTGTAGTGATGGGTCGAACCAGCTCGTTGACGCGAGCTAGCTCACATAAGCTCGCTCACTCAAAAGAGTCGTTAGTGAAGAGTCGTTCATATGAGTCATATTGTTCACCGCATTGCTGGCTCGCTCCCAATCCCTTCACCCCTTCCCTAACCTAAACTTGATGAGCGAGCGCTTACTAGTTCTTACAATTCCCGCTCCGAGCGTGCAAAAATGTCTCTTTCCTTTCAACTTATGAACGAATTAAGTTTTATGTGTAATCTATCCAAATCCTATTGTGTTTGATTCTTTAATTCTATTACTTACTCATATTACTTATAATAATTAACCCTAGCGTATAGCCTTTAGTGTCTAATTCACAGAATTATGTCTAAGTGATGTTAAGAAAAAATGTTAGTTTAACACTCCTGACTCTCGCCAGAGTGGATGTACGAGAGCGAAAAAGTCGTGAGTAATGGTGGCGTGAATGAGTCTGTTCGCGAGGTGAGAGTCATTCGTTCACAGCTCTCGTTCAAGAGTCGTTCAATTTGAATGACTCACTCACGAGCGACCCATCACTAATCTATGGTGCCCACCCTTAATGATTGTGTGCAGACGACACCATGAAAATTTTAGACTCAGATGTTCATCTATTTTTTTTAATAGAGATCAATGAGCATTATAGATTTAGATTGTTTATGTATGTAATCTATGATGTTGATGTCTGATCTGTGATTGTTTATATTTTAGACTGCACATATTCATGTTGGTGAAGTCAAATTGAAAGAAGAAAATTTCTTATTGTTTTCTATTAATTCATTACATTTGTATTCGTAATCTTTTAAAAAAGCTAGAAATCAAACTCAATCATGTCGGAATTGTTAGAAATTCGGCTCGAGGAAATGCTCCCAGAGTTGGAGCAGATGGAAAGCCTCCAGCTTTTTGACAAGACAGAAATAAGGTAGTCCCATTAAATCTTTTGAATAAATTTTTATAACACACAATACTTTTTATATTCGAGGGTTGGGGGGGGGGAGGGGGGGTCTGAATGATTCCAGTGAGCCCCTTGGGAACTAAAGAATAAAGGTATCTTTTCAAACAAATTAAATTAAGTACATACCTAAGTTATGGGATATTGCTGCCAATTTTTTTAGACACACAGCACACAAAAAAATATATTCAAGGAATTATAGTTTTTTACAAACACACAATAGGTTGTCTACAACTACCACATTTCACCTTTTTCTTAGCAAATCCAACTATAGCAAATGAGACACAATTATCTTGTTTAAGGATCTCAAAAACAGCTACAAATGACACTACACAATGTAACCAAATGCAAGAACAATAAAGCCCAAATTAATGTTGGAAATAATAATTACGATACAAACCTTACTTTCAAACCTTCCATAATTTATACAGCCTAGGCCTCTATAGGCTAAGTAATATTGGCTCTTTTCCAGCCTAATTTTAAACAACTTTCATGTGTTAGACACTTAGAGTAATAAAGTTTAAATTTAATTCCAATAGAAAATGACCTTTTTGAAAAACATTTTAATAATTTTTAAGAAAATGACCTGTTGTCATCATAATGCAAAGAATTTGAGTCAATACAAAAGATAGGCTACAGTATTTAAGTTTCTTAATTTTTCTCAAATGTGATAATAGTCGGTAGCGTCTTGTGACCAAACTTCTTAGGCAAGTTTGGAAGGGGTGCCCCCAAGCTTAAAAAAGGAGGTCCCAGATTTTAATTTTTTATTCTTCAAGAAGCTATTTGGAGGTGTTTTTTTAAAAAAAATTATAGTTGTGGCTTTAGGCGTCTTTCTGTTCTGTGATTTACATTATTGTGTTATTACTTATTATATATATATATATATACTTATAAACTTTCGTTTGTTAGCTTCCAATGATACACACATCTAAACAAAAGCACCTGCTACAATAAACTCCACAAAACTCTAAAGCGCGGTACACACGACACCACTTCTTGTACAAAAAGTTGTGCAAGAAATTGTACACTATCTTGGTCCCATGGATTGCATACAAACTTTAGTTAGTGACTGTCCACATGGCATTTGTGATTATATACAATATTTAAAAAGAAAAAAAAAGGCGCTTTTGCCTTTTTTATATAAAATTAATGATTAAATAATTTGGAAAGTATTGGTATTAAATGTAAATAATTTTTTAATCATACTTAAATATTATGAACATAAAGATTTTTTCATTTTTTTAATATATCTTTAAAACGGTTCAAAACCTTTATATTTGGGGGTTAACTTCCTTCACTTATAATTATTTTTTTGCTTTCAAGCATTTAGCTGTTTTTCTTACAATCACTCTTTAAAAAAAAACTGTCTAGCAGACAAAGTTTTCGTGTTTACAACTCAAAAGTTGTACAAGATAATTATTATTATTAGCACCGCGTCTTACTACCCGTTTGGTTTGTACGCACTTACACTAATGTGTAATGGTAGGGGGATTATGAGATTAAATGGAGGACCTAGCTTAACTTGGAATCCGAACCACGGGGGAGGCCTGGCATCCCTCACATTCACAAGTTGTGATTAATACACGTCTTATCAGAGGTGAAGGAAGGGTTTGGCAATCAAATAAATCACTTTATACACTTTATCACAATAAATTACTTTATACACTTAAAATTACATGGGAAATGTTTTATTACACAATTGTTTTTAATATTTCGCGTTACTCTAACAAATCAAGCTATTATCATAACATGCGATTCATTTAATTTAGATTTTTTCCATATAAACATTAATTTGCACCGTATAAAACATCTCTGAATGGCAGTAAATGAACAAAAATTGAGTATTTTAGCTGTCAATATTTTTATTGTTGAAGCGTTGAAGCCAGAATTTGTTTCTAAGTGAAGTCAAATCATATGTTGGTTTCGAAGCCAACTCGAAGTTTCGAAGCTTCACACACCCCTAATAATTGAAGTAAGTAGTGAATGTTTTATACATAGTGAATTTATTTAGGAGTGTAATGTGTTAGATTTTCTTCTTGAAATCTGCATCATGCCCAACTAAAAAAAATCAATGGATTAACTCCATTCCAAACGAAAAGGTCATTTGTAGTGAGCATAACCACAAATGTTCAAAACTGAGGATTCTGAAAATGTCAGCTGTTTGAATATCGCATCCACAAAATTTTCATTCATCTATTCTGTGTTTTTCTATATAACACACAACATTTGAAGCATGACCTATGCAAAATTTCAAATCAAGTAAATTACACGAAAAACAGTAAACACACTGAACTAAATCAGCAATACTGCACATAGCTGTTCTGTTAACTGGCCTCATCACAGTGTTGCCAAAACTCAGTATTCTGGCTTGTACTGTCAACTCGGGTAAACTTGACCAGTTTTTAACTTCTTTGGTTAATAACTTAAAAACTATGATAAATTCAAACTCTACATAAGATTAAAATATATAAATACAGATTATAAGAAAAAGATTGTGTGCTAATTATTTTTTTATGTATTGTTGTTTTATTTTTAAAACTTGACTGCAGAGTTTAAAGTATATATATATATATATATATATATATATATATATATTATAACACTTGACTATAATGATTTATTTAAATTTTATTAACATTTATCTATTAGGACAACATATTGTAGCTTGTGATATAAAACACAATAACTGCATAAATACTCATATAAATGCTTGAATAAACAAGAAAAGTTGAATTTTAAAAATTGTTATAATAACAAAGTTTATCATAAATTATGTTTTTGAAAGTAAAATAAAAATCGGAACGCTTGTCTATAATATTATTGGACATGAGCCCATCAAAATTTACAGCAAATTCCATACAAACTCCCCTTCAATCAACTGTAGGCTTCGAATGTATACTTTTTAATTTTGATCAATAATTTTGCAAGTCATTCTTCATAATTATCATCATCATCATCACACTTCATTATCAAATGTCTTCTTTGGTAGCTTCTCCTCCTCTTTTATACTCACATGACCATGACACTTGCTTTATCTCTCCTGCTTCTTCTTTAACTATTACTTTCACCCTTTCATATTTCATCCTATCCATCCTTGTCATATCTTTAGTCCTTCTCAAAAACTTCATTTCACAGGCTTGAATTCTGCTTCCATCCTGTTCATTCATTATTTCAATTTTGGTGTCTTATACCCTGTAGATCACTCCTTTACACTTCATTGGCACATCCTTGCTCCAAATTATATTTCTAACATTTCTGTCCACACTTTAACTTAATATTTTAGAAAAAAACATTTTGTTCCACATAGAAAGTTAGGTTTTGTTAGCTTGCGATAGTTTATAATAATACACATTCAATTGCTTGCTTACCAAACTAGCCTACTCTTAGTGTTGTGTTGGGACATACTTATGTTCTTCTGAGGTTACAATACTACAAAATTTACAAACAATTTTAATATGGTTACCAGCCAATTCATAATTTTGTTGTTGTGTGAATAATAATAACAATTTTCATGTAAAAAAACAGAAATAATTTTTTCCTTGGACATTCATAGGTTGCTTAGCCTACCATACTTGAAATACATACACACAAAATATTAACTTAGGCCCTAATCAATAAAAAAAACTTTCCTGTTAACATGATAAAGAAATGTATTTAAATAGAACTAAATGAAATGAGACTCACTTATTTTACCTGGTTCGCTGGAACAATAAACTGACAATGATGACACCCACCTCGGTGGTGGTGTTATTGAACGCGTTAGTTTTGTGTTGAGCTAAACTGCTGAGGATGGGGAGATCGAGGTTTTAATCTCTCTTGCGTGGACTGGGGTGGTTTTTCCTAAATGGGTTTCCACCCTCCCTCCAAGCAAATGTGGGTTAACTTCCTCTAAATTCAACCTTCCTAATTCTTAACCCATTAGCCTAATTAGAACTTAAGTCTATAACCTGAACGGGTAGTGAGACGCAGTGCTAAGTATTACTAAGCACAGAGCTTTCTTGCGGCTTGCCTTAGGTAAAGCTTTTATTTTCTTCAAACCGACAGAAAACAAATCTCTTAATTTTATTTGTGACAACCCAGTTTTTAATTAATTCATAGTAAATCAAATCAAAATTTTAAAATTACGGCTTTTAGCTGCACATGTTCATGCACAGGGATGACTGAATTTTAAATGCCAGACCTCTGTGTGCGATATATATCACACAATGCCCATGATAAACACACAAACTCTTCATTTCATTAATATAGAAGATTGGGGTAGTTAACTGAATGGTTACTTTTCCCTGACCCTGTTTTCAACAAAAAATGTTACGGACATCATAAATACCCACAAAGCACGTTGATATTTTAGACACACTATCATTGAATACACCTCTATTTTTTTAATTATAATGACACATTATCACTTGCATAAGAAACAGGACACTGCCTTCCATGTTGGTTAACACTGCTTGGAGTTGTGAATAGCCAAATAAAGTACAGGTAATATGTAAGAAAACATCATTAAAATTGTATTTGATGACTCATCTTTTATGTGGTATTTAAGGTAGGGTAAAGCTATGATGGTTAGTAATTAGCACTATAAAAATATTAATGAGCTACAATTTATATGGTAATACAAACTTTGACCTTTCTTTGTGTAGCCTATCCTTTATTGTTGTAACATTCTTATAGTTCATTTTTTGTAACCTTATTTAAACCTCTAATACCTTACATAAGCTATAAATAGAAAATGATGCTCAAGATTTTTTTTTTTCATTAACTGAATCATTTCAAGAAAGTTTTTATTTGTTTGATTTTCAGGTCCATCCTAAAACGAAGACGAGAATATGAAACTAAACTTCAAAGGCAAAATAAAACTAAAGATGATTTTTTGTTGTACATACATTACGAGATAGAAGTCCTCAAACTGGCTCGCTCACGACAATCTGTAAGCATTGTATCAGAAGTAATTTTTTATAAGTCATAAAATTAATTATGTCAGTAAGCACATTGTGGTGTATCTATATATCCAATTAATGGGACAGTTGATTAAACTCTATGCTGTAGCCCTAAACCTAAAAATTTAGAGTTCAAATGAAATCAGTGTTTGAACCTTAATACCAATATTTTAACTGGCATATTATTATTATTATTATTATTATTATTATTATTAGCACCGCGTCTTACTACCCGTTCGGGTTATACGCACTTACGCTAATGTGTAATGGTAGGGTGATTGTGAGATGAAATGAAGGACCTACAGTTTAACGTGGAATCCGAACCACGGTGGAGGCCTGACATTCCCCACATTCACAAGATGTCTTGTCAGAGGTGAAGGAAGGGTTTGGTAATCAGATAAATCTGTGCCGGGACCGAGGATTGAACCCCGGCCGCCAGCACAGAAGTCTGACACCTTACCCCTAGACCGCCAGCATATTGACCCTAGTGATTATGGTTTTAGACATAATTTAAGTAAGCCTCCTTAACATGTCCACCAGATTTTGAACCATTAAATAATCTATGTAGGGGTTGGACAAGGTTCTAAGTCAGATTGCCCTAAAACAATATTTTTCACAGCACAAGGCCTTCTAGGGTTTCAACCAGACTTTCAGGGGAGAGGACCAACATTTTAGCACTCAATGTCACATTAGTTTCCGACTATTCAATGTTTTGTTAACTAAACTCAGGTGAACCAACAGCTCTAACTTACAAGTGGAAGTGACTGTCCTATTTATATGTCACACTTCCAGTTAACTTGAAATACTCACTGGCTTGGCTGGGCATGTCAGGGGTTGGTGGCGTAGATGTGCTGGTGAATCTGGCCTCCTTTGTATCTCTAGTACCTTCTGTCGCTTACTGTTCTCAGCAGCTTCCTTTGCCCACTATTCTTTCTCTACCGTAAATCATGTGAGGGTAGTGAAAGAATGTGTGTATTTCCAGACTTCTTAGTGATATTCCTCATTCCTTTGCTGCTTCGTGATTATCAGGCATTTGTCAGGAGAGTGTAGACAGGTTCAGGCCTTCTTAAACTGTGGTCGTGACCCCTAAATAGGGTTGTGTAACTGAATGTTTGGGTTGCAAAAAACTTGGTAATTGTAATTAAAATAACCTTTCCAAAGATTTTATTGTAAGAGTTATAATAGATCATCTGAAGTGCCTGAAGAGACAGTTTTAGAAATACTTCCTTTCAAATTTTGATTCTAAGAAATTAAGTTATGTTCATAAGCCATACTCAATTGAGCTCAAAACTGTTAGTCATCTGCTATTAAAAGTTAAAGAAGAATTTGCCGAGCTCTCAAGGAACACAGGTTTAAAACTTGAGTTTCCTAAAATATCGTTAAATGAATTTTGACTTGGGATTAGGACAGAATTTCCAACAATTTCTGAAATGGCCCTAAACATACTTCTGCCATATTGTACGACATACCTATATGAAGAAATGTACTCAGCATTGACGATTATAGAATACAAATATCTATCAACTCTGAAAAACGTTGAAGATGTTCTAAGTCCCAAAGTATCAAAAAATAAATGGCTTTATGATGTGTAGCATGTTAAACATCCTGTTTAACACATACACTCAAAATACCATACATATGATTAACACGATGAATACAAGAACTAATATATTCTAATAATGTGTGGCAAATATTAACTCACTGTGGGTGACCTATCTTGTAAATGTGGGGAATGCCAGTCCTCCACCGTGGTTCAGATTCCACATTAAACTGTAGGTCCTTCATTTCCTCTCACGAAAAACCTACCATTACACATTAGCGTAAGTGCGTATAACCCGAACGGGTAGTAAGACGCGGTGCTAATAATAATAACTCACTGTGAATACATATTGCTGGGAAATTGCCCCAGCTGACTGTTGCTGGAGGATCAGCAAAACAACATTTTACTTGCAGGCCCCACTTCGATGAAATGGCAGAGCTGTTTCTCTCTGTTCTCCACGCCGTCTTCTAGCGCAAGGTTTTATTTGGCGCAATTTTGCAACCTCACCTCCCCCCTTTTTGTCCGGGTGGAAACCCTCCCCGAAGACGTCATTCCTGTTTGTATAAAGCAGTCATTCCTCACTTCACATTTTGTATTCTATTGTATCAATTCGACTGAGGAACAACTTGGACATAAAACTACATCGGCAGACAGAGCAACTGGTGAGGCATCGATCTCTCCATCTCGCCGCAGAGGAAGCCTCCTCTGAGACTATGAGTATTTGAATGTTAGAATCTGCATTAGAGTCCTAGTACTCTTTTTTAACTATGTCCATAAGAAATAGTTTTTTTTAGGTCTGTGACTGATACCAGTCCCTATTACTTTTCTTAATTGTACTATTTTATGGTGCACAACCTGTGGAAGCGCTACTAGTTTGTAGTAGGGGCCCGTGGGGATAGTGCATAGTCTCCGGCCCCCTTCAGGCGCCATTTGTATTAGTTAATATATTTATTGTTTGCACTAGTTATAGTGTGCCCTAGATTGGGTGGAAGTATTAATATACTATTGAATGTCCAGGCAGTTCTAATCAGGAATAGACTGGCCATAGTATCTTAACAGCCTAGATTCCTGGTAGCTCGCCATTTACAATTTGTAAAATGATAGTTCCTCTTCTAGGAGATTAATCTTTGTGTTTTGTAACTCTCTTTGGAGTTAACTCATGCTAGCTAGCTCATATAACTACCATATTAATAACTCTTTTAAATTGGGAATTAATAGAATTTTATATCATTATCTATTATTCAACTATAATTCATGTACAGTCCTTTCAGGTCTAAGTCTAGCAATGGCTAGGCTCGATAGTTATGTATTGTAGCATAGCCTTAGATTAATATTTTCCTATTTATATTGCCGCTGAGTTGAGGCAGACACTCCTTCATAGCAGAATGTGCGCTAGTCCTAATTATAAGAGTTACTAGACTCAACAATAGACTCATCCTTACTTCTGTTGATTCCTAGTTACCTAAGTGTTTACTGCAATTCTTCCCTATTGGGATGTATATGTCTATGGTAACTGATTTAACTTCTCTTAATTAACAAAGGACTGTTTAATATAAGATCTATCTAAACCTTATGTAATACTATTGAACTATTGACATGTGTTGAGCATGTATATTTCTCTTATGATTCATCCTTCCCATACCTTCATTTAATAATTTGGCAAACAAATTTGTCACTTCTTCTATTAGATAAGTGAAGCAATGATTCATTCTGCCCCACTCTCATTCCACACAACAGATTTATTATCAGTAAATGTTTAATTTTTATTCCTATTGTATATACTTATATATTCGAGGTTGCTTAAAAAATTCTTGGGCGAAATAGGAGCACGAGTGGAAAGAGTTTAAGAAGACCTGACAGTCTAGTGTGGTGGGATGTATAGAAAGGGGGAGGGGGTGGACCTATAGGGGTGTGGAGGAGTGTAGTGGGCTGGTGGTATAGAGGTGCAGTGACTAGGTTGCTTCTTGGGTGCTGGTAGGGTGTAGGAGGGGAGAGCAACCCTGATTTAAATGTTTATTGGGTGCTGGAGACGGAAGGATGAGCCTTAAAATAATGATAAGAGCAATTTATAAAGGTCCAAAGAGAGTTACTTTTTACTGTAAAATCAAATTTAGGTAGACCTATTTAATCATATATCCATGCTGCTGTCAGGTGACTAATTTCCATCTCAAGTCCAACCTGATACATTATGCGCTTCAACATTTAGCTTACAGGTTAGCAAGAAGAATGATTAAAGACAAAGTATATTTTATTTACTATTCATTGTTTATTGTTAAGTAAATAATCTTAGTCGGGCTTTGGGGAGCAGCACTTGTATTGGGGAGTGTTTTATCACGCTGAGTGGGTCGGTCATGGTGGCTGAGAAGTTATTTATCATTCTACCTTCCTTTTGGGGTGATCATCCAAATTTTGTGATTAGTTTTGTACATCAAATTTTGATCAAATTGGCAAGGTTGTAATAGATATAGTTGTTTGCATGCCTGCTAATGATCGAGCAGGTCAGGGTTCACTCCTTGCCTAGTGCGTCATAGGTGGTTTATTTTGGTCATTAGTTATCTTTCCATCCTATATCTTTGGGATTAGTTTAAGCCAAGAATTGCTTGAATAGACCCACTTCAGCGGTCGCATGGTCTAAGAGAGCTACTCTCTTATTTGAATGGCTGCCAAAGACAGTGAGATTGGAGTTCGATTCCGGTGAGGTGTACTGAGTTTAGTTCTTCCTGAATAGTTTTACACAGCCTCCATGCAAATGCAAGTGCACTTCCTCTAAATTAAACCTACCTCATCCTCCACACATTAGAGTAATTAGTAATTAGGAGTATAACTCGAATGGGCAGCAAGACGTGATGCTTAAAAAATCCTGAATAAGCAGTAAGATATGCAACTCTATCTAATAAATAAAATTTTGCTAACAGTGCTATTAGCCTGACTTTTGTTTTCTCTTTTAGACAAAGTGTTGTATTCATGAAACAAAAAATTGGCTCTTACCCAAGAGATTATGATGGATCTCAGCTATTTTATGTGCTACTGAACCCAAAAAAGTGGGTTTTACAATTGTATATATCTACTGCAGGAGCTAAAGCTCAATTTGTTTGATGAACTTTGTTTGGACTTGATAAGATATACTTGTTTTTGGATGTAGTTTATTTATGATCAATTTAAAAAAAATTAAAATCTTCTTTGAAATGGGTACTTGAGAAGCCTATTTACACAATAAATAATTTTATATATATTTTTAGTACCACTTTTAGTAACAATAAATACTTTTTTATATTCTTTTTAGTACCACATCTTACTATTTGTTTAGATTATACATGTTTATATGTTTATTTTTGAAAAAATAATAATTTAAGGGTATTTTACTGATAACTGATTTTAGAAACGTTGACATTTTTCAAAAAGGGCATTTACATTTAGATTTAAATATATATCTGGTAGTTGTTTTCACAATAAAACATATTTTTTTCAATTTGTCAAAATAGGCCTATATGAATAATTTTTGAAAATTTGATTATTTAAAAAAAGACTTGAAAAATTAGGTTTAAACCTTATGTATGAAGAATTTTTTATTATAATTAACAAAATAACATATTTGCTTTACTGAAAATCTATTTTTGAAAATATTATTCCAAACTATAATAATTCAATGATAAAGTTTGTATGATTGTGCTGAGTCATTGATTTGTCTTAGTTACAATATTTATAACTTCCAAAATAATGTAAACTTGGGGAGGAGTTTTTATTCAGTTATTCATAAGCTACCTAAGATAAGTTGGTACAGTAATGTCACTAACACAAATGTAATGATCAAATTCTTGAGTATTTACACCAAATACGCTGTGTATTCAAAAACAAGAAATCTGAGTCTAGATTTTTCTAGTTACTGGATGTGGAAAACTGGTTCTCAAACATAAGTGACCTATTTTGATGGCAGCATAATCTAAGGTGTCACTCTTGCAATAAACTATACTGCCAATGACAGGGAGATAAAGGTTTGAATCCCGGTTGGGTATACTGAGGGTGTTTTTTTCTAAATGGTCTTCCACTCTCCCTACACACAAATACAGGTACACTTCCTTTAAATCCAACCTTCCTCATCCCTAACTAATTAGAGTAATTAGTATATATGTATATAACCTGAACCGACAGTAAGACGCTGTGCTCAAAAAATCAACATAAGTGCACTGCCAAACACTAGCAGCAGTATAGCATCCTAGTCTCTAAGTCTAAGCTTGCAAACTGATACCTTTGAACAATCAATTATTGGAAACTGGCCTGATTAAATTAATGTTTCACTAGTTCATGCTGCTGAATTGTAATAATTCAATTATTTCAAGCTACAAATATACAAGTATCCAAGTGTAAAGTTAATGATTATTCACATCAGGTACCCAAAACAAACAGTAAACTGCTTGTCATTAAAAAATATATATCTTCTATATATTTTGTTGATAAACTTAACCCAGGGCTTTTACTAAATTGTTTCTGTTTAAAGGCTTATTCTTGTTTGAATTTTTTCATTCAAATATAGAAAACGGCACACCTCTTTGATAAAATAGACAATTTTCTCGTAATTTTGAGAAGTGTTATAACTTTCAAAAGTTTAAAATATCATTTCTGGAGTAGATCTAACAGTTAAACTAATTTTAATTTTCTGAATAAATGAGATGACATTGATAAAGATATTTAAATTAAACATGTCATCTTAAAGTATTTCATGGTACTTATTTAACTGCTTTATGAATCTATTTGATTGAAATTGTTTTTAATTGTGGCATTTATTCATTTGATAGGACGATTCACAAGCAAAGAAGAAAGCTGATATTGTATACAAAATTGCTAGCCGAATAAACAAACTCTTCAAAAATGCTATTATTAGATTCCGAGATGATGTTCGACTTTGGATATCCTACATAAAGTTCTGCAAGTTAGTGGTGAGTTGGTTTCAAAACATTATCTATAAGATACTTTTTTCTTGAGATTAAAACACTAATTTGGATATGTGACAACTTTGGGACTTTTTCTCTGTTATTTAGTTTATACATTGGAGAATCAATTTCTTTACAAACTAGGCCTACATAGGGAAAAGAGGGATATATTTTTATGTCTGTAGATTTGGGAAACCAAGGTGAAAAGAGCAACAGCCGACATCATTGGGGTCTTGAAGCATGACAAAATTACGTCATAAATACACTAAAGTTCCTAAGTTGTATCATGAAACTAGGTTATGTTTAAAGCTATACTTTCCTTGTTGGTCAGCATTTCTACACGTACATAAGCAGCATGCTGGGCCCCATGCTACAGGCCCACAGTGACAAACCATTCCTGTGGAAGTTTGCTGCTCAGCTCGAGTTCGAAGACATGCACTCTGTAGAGAATGCTCGTCAGTACCTGCTGCGGGGACTCAGATTCCACCCAGAGTGCCGATTGCTATATCTAGAGGTCAGATCACCTTGGTTTGTTGATAGCTTCAGTTAAGTTTTGCCTCTAGTTTCCAAGAGAGCTTGGGTTTAAGGGTCTCCTAACCAGAACCATGTTTGAGGCCATCAAGTATTAGCCAAAAGCAGACAACGTTTACACTCTTGGATTCAGAAGCTATCAGGAGGCAATTTTCACATTATTAGAGTCAGGGGGCAATATTCACACTCTTAGAGTCAGGAGGTAATATTCACATTCTTAGAGACAGGAGCTATCAAAACTCTTTTTGAGATAGGAGCTATCAGGAGGCAATGTTCACACTCTTAGAGTCAGAAGCTATCAAGTAGCAATGTTCACATTCTTAGAGATAGAAGCTATCAGGAGGCAATGTTCACACCCTTAGAGTCAGAAGCTATCAGGAGGCAATGCTCACACTCTTAGAGTCAGGAGCTATCAAGTAGCAATGTTCACATTCTTAGAGATAGGAGCTATCAGGAGGCAATGTTTACACCCTTAAGAGTCAGGAGCTATCAGGAGGCAATGCTCACACTCTTAGAGTCAGGAGCTATCAGGAGGCAATGTTTACACCATTAAGAGTCAGGGGCTATCAGGAGGCAATGTTCCCATCTTAAAGTCAGGAGCTATTAGGCGGTAACCACCAAACGGTAGTAGCTATAAATCATTCCTATCCTCAGCCCATGCCTACCTTTCTTCCATGATATAGAAACTGATGATTTATACTGGAAGGTCACAAGGCAGGTCAAGAATGAGGTGGTAAGAGCAGATCACTGGTGCAATGGAAGAAGAGTAGGCTAAAGTAAGGGAAGATGAATGGTGTAGAAAGATAGAGGAATATAGCACTACTATATCAACATGACCCTCCCATAAGCTGTAAACAGTGCTCAATGGATAAGGATTCATTGATGAATGATAGCTGGGAGGTGCAAAAAGTAACAATCTCTACTCATGCCTATAAAGGCTTGTAAAAATAGATATTGTTACTGCCTAATTGACCACTTTAGTCTGAGGGAAGAGGAGACAGGGGAACCTCATAAGACTTCAGCTTTTGAGTAATTTTGTTTAAAATTATACTCATTGTAAGACCTTGAGTAGTTGAGTACATGCTAGACATGAGCCCTTCCTGTGTAAAGTTAGTCATTCTTTAATGGTTTGTTATACATGTTTAATACATGTTCTTGGAACGTCTCAATTATGTTAGATTACAAGCAGATACTTTCAGTGAGTTATCTTGGCCTCTCTCTCTCCCGCTGAAGTTCTTGGTCCCTTATTATCATTTACCTCTTGTCAAGACGGTTTCGCTAAGCTCTTCTTTCTTAAGTTCCTTGCAAACAATTTGTAGAGATGATTATTAGTTATCTACACATCTCTACTTATACCTACCCGCTTTGGTGGCCGAATGATCCAGATCATCACTTTCGCAATAAACTATATTGTGAATTATGGGTTGATCGAAGCTTGAATCTAGATAGTGTGTACTGAGGTTTTTTCCCCCCCTAAATGGTTTTCCACTCTCCCTCCACACAAATGCTGGTAAACTTACTCTAAATTCTACATTCCTCATATATAACATATAAGCATAATAGAACATAAGTGTATAACCCAAAGGAATAGTAAAACACGTTTCTTTTTTTCCGCCACCATGTCTTACTACCCTTTCAGGTTATATGCTTACAATAATTTATTAGAGATGAGGAAGGTTGTATTTTAGGAAGTGAACCCACATTTTCATGGAGGGAGAGTTTAAAACCATTTAGGAAAAATCACTCGCTACACCTGACTGGGATTTGAACTCCATTCTTCCTATCATAAACAGTCAAGTCTCTTGCGAGAGTAACACCCTAGACCATACATCCATCTAAGTGGGTAATACTTGGTGCTAAAAATATTTATGCCTCCACCTGGGAATATGACTAGTTCTCTCTGTCTTGATCTCATATATATTTTTTTCTATTAGAGATGGCTCGATCACACTTTTTATCAAATTCAAATTTTCATATCAATGCCCTATTTGCTTTTGATAATTCTAATCAAAAATTAAAATCAATTAACTATTAATTTTTTTTTCAAATCCTCAAATGTCGATCAATCATAAGAATTCAAGGATTTGTATGTTTGAAGGACCCGTTCTAACCTATATTTAATTCCTTCCATGACAGCAAGCTCTCCTTGCCTCACTCTCCCTATTTGCCATATTCTCGGGACTTGCTTAGTAGTTGTAGTTGTTACATTGACAAATAAAAAGCAATGTTGAGTCAAATAAACTATTTTATAAATTCAAATCCAAATCTTGGAAAAAATTATGGAATTAAGAGGAAATAGAAATTATAATGGAGTAGTAGAAAATATAAATTGTAAATAAATGTTAAAATCATTTCTTATGATTCATTCACTATAACATTCTCACAATCAGTAAAGTGTTAAATTATTGATCTGTGGGCCCATCCCAGAAATGTTTCTAGTTTATCTCACTACGATGAATTCCGCCATGCTCAACTCGAACTCGTAATTTTATATCCGCAAAGAAGCTATTCTTGAGTTTAAAATCTCGCAATTCATGTTAATGCTTCTAATTTTGTATTAAGAAAAAAATTCCGAACTTCTGGTATCGAAAACTGTGATTTGAGATTTACTTTATAGCTGTGTGAACGCACCTTTCAGCCATTTAAACAATAGAATAACAAAATGTTTGTCTTCACCATCTTTGTTTTATTGTTTTTTGGTTAAATTTAGCTCAATAAAGTCTAAATAAAGATGGATGGAAAGAAAATAAGCAAAGACCAAAAGCAGATTATACTTATATTCGTGGAAGGTGTGTACCATACTTTTTGTTTCTTTGATTCACTAAATGATTAAATTGATTACATCATGTATGATCAAAAGCGTCTTCGCATTCATGAAATATATGTGGCATTCTATTAAATTCATTTTCGAATTTTTCAAGTTCTCTTACTATCAAAAAGTCCATCCATGCTTCTGCCATTGTACAGTTTGTCCAACAACAAATACTTTCAAACTGTCAGTTGCGAGATTGATGATTCCAAGAGGTGGAACTGCAGTGAGATCTGTCTGAATGAAAAAATCTCAATCCATAGTAAACATTTTTTCAAACGTAACTAGATAGAAAAAGTTTTGAGATTGTGTCACGTGAACGCTCAATCTCGCAATGGAATAAACTCTAAACATCTCGAGGGTAGGCCCTCTGGCACCTGGTTGTTGAGTTTAAAACAAACAGCAAATGAAAAATTGAGAAAAATATGTTTTGCACTTGAATTTGTGTTTTGAATCCAAAATTTTCTCAAGTTCTCAAATCTAGAATATCCTACAGGATTCAAGGAATTAGAGGGTTCCATCCTTATTAAAAAGTGAAATTTATATTTATTGAATTACATGGTTGTCTAAATATTGACTTAAAAAAATTATAGCACATTATATTTAAAGTGTATTTTTGTGTCTCAATGTGCCACCCTAAATGAGTTTTTGTACCATATGTTTGTTATCCCTGTCCTATTATTGCTACAGGCATTCAAGCTGGAACTGGTGTATGCACAGATGAAGTGTAAGGAAAGGCTGGAAAAAAAGGAGAAGCTTGCTGTTGGGGCTAAGGAGCATGAGCAGCCAAAGTGTGACCAGGCTATGGAGGTCTCTGGTAGCTCCTCTCAGGCAGTTTTACCTGACGGGGCAGGGCATGAATTCATGGACCAGGTGAAATGATACTATTAATAAAACTTAATTTTGTATTTGCTCAACTCTAATAAATATTCTCCCAGCCTTTCACAATGGAATGTTAGACACACTTGGAAAAAACACATCATTCCATAAAAAAAAAACTAGGGCTAGACCTTTGAATCCTTAAAAAAAAGAGATTAAAGGATTCCAGAAAATACCAAATTCAATATTCAAATCCTTTAAAATATATACATATTTAAAAAAAAATGTACAAGGGAAATTCGTTTTAAAGCTCTTATATTGCTTATGGGTGGTTCAAAACTAATTATAATTATATGATGAACTTAACAACTAGGTCCCAGATGAATATTATAATAAATGGATTGTATACCTTCTTATGTTCATAATTTTTTTCCAATATTCGAATTTGATATTCAGGATTCGAAAATAAATTGGATATTCAAATTAGAGATTCGGATTTGAGATTCATATTCATAAAATGGCAGATTCGACCCAACTCTATAAAAAACTAAATACAATGATTGATTTTTTGTAAATTTGAGAGACATAAATGCAAGCCTTAAATAGTGGTCCTTTGAATAGAAGGAAAAGCAATCTGAAGACCTAAGCGTGCCGATTGGAATTCATGACTTACCCCACACCATTTATACCCTTAAAACTTGGGTTGTGTAATGAGTGCCTCATCAAGGTCAAATCATCCTATTTTAAACAGCAATGACTTCACTTCACTCAATACAATTTGACAAAAAATGAAATGTAATTCTTCTATTGTTTATACTTAGCATATCTCTAACGTGTCTCTAGAAATGAGAATTCCTTCTGTAAAATTTGTGAAACACAGATAATTGTTTATTAATACATTGTGGTACCTGTTAGCGGAGGTAGGGAGCTGGTAACTACATTAATTACTTTACATTAAAAAAATAAACCTCAAATAAAGTCATCCAGCTTTTGCATGGATAAGAACACGATCTAACGGTCAATTAAACTACATACATGTATTCACATGTCAAGTTATGTGATCCGCAGATTTAAGTTTTACACAAAGTATATAAATACAGATATTATAATAATGCTTTTAAATCATCATCATCATCATCATCATCATAATCATAATCTCAACTGTTTCCAGTCTGTGACTGAGTCACTTTTAGTAAAATTCCTCCATCTTCCTCCATCCATCCGCCATTCTTCCTTTAAGTGATTACATTCTTCTCCTCTCACTTGAATACTTTCTGTATCTGCTCCTCTTGTATCTTTGCCTCCCTTGTGGTCTTTTTCCTACATACTTCATTTCCATTATTTTCCTATCCTCCTCTCTTGCTCCATCCTCATTACACATCCATGCTATCTCAGCCTTGCTTCCTCTACTATCTCGTGTACTCCTTGTACCCATACTTTTTCTCATATAACTTCATTCCTAATTTTGTTTCTCCACATGACAGTTAACATCCTCCTCATACACCTCATTCCCATGACCTCCACTTTTTATAGTCTCTCTTACAGTCACTGTTTATGTTTCTGCACCATATGTGACCTAATCATGCTTCCAAGATATTTTATGTTTTGTATGATTCTCAGCTCTACTTCATCCAACATTATAGCTTTATTAGTCTCTTTCCTTGTCATCATCGTCACTTCACACTCTGCCATGCTAAATTTTACTCCACACTCTTACATTTCCTCATTCTGTTCCCCTAGCTGTTTCTGTACTTCCTATTCCTCCTTCCCCCTGTACCATCAAGTTATCAGCAAACACCATGGCTTTCATTCTTTCCTCCCTGAGTTTTCCTGCCACTTTGCTTATGACTTTTTACATTACCATTACAAACAATAATGATGCGAGGGTACTCCCTTTCTTCACTTAATTTTTTATTTGAAACCACTTTGTCCTCCCACTCTTTGTCTTAACACAACTCCTGTTATACTCTTACATGCTTTTCATTCTCATTAAAACTACTCTTTCCACTTCTGCCTCCTCCATCGCTTTCCAAACTTTATTTCTGTCTACGCTTTCATATGCCTTCTCCACATCCATAAATACCATTACCAAGTCTTTTCCGAATTCATACTTTCTTTCCTCCTGTTGTCGTTTGGCAAAGATCAAGTCTATTGTAGACCTTTGTTACATAAATGCATGCTGTCCCTCTCTCCATCTTCCTTTAACTTTATTTCTTATTCTCTTTTCCAGAATCTTCTCATAAATATTTTTACAGTGACACATCAGCGCTATCACCCTATAATTTGTAAATCTCTTTCTGTTTCCTTTCTTGAAAATAGGTATTTTAACTCCCTTTCGCTATTCTTTCGGAACCTTGTTCACCTTCCAACTCACTCTCAGCACCCTGTATAATCATTGCATACCTGTTTCTCTTGAAGCTCTTAATCATCTACACATTCATTTCATCCACACTTAGTGCTTTCCTTGTTTCATCCTTTTTAATGGGTCCACCACTTCTTTCTATAGGGAACTTCTTTCCTCCTCTTCTGCTATTTCTTCTTGCTTGTCTGTTTCACTCTCATTACTTTCCTCTTTTGGATTGAACATCTTCTCAAAAACTCATCTATATTTCCCCATCCTGTATTCAATGCTCTTCACTCTTCATCCATCATATTAACTTATTACTATTATAATTTTTTTTAAAGATTGTAATAATATGTGATAAATCGCGCCACGCTTTGGGCGTCAATTGTAATACTACGGAATAAATGCGCCGCTCTTTGGGCGTCAATCGTAATAATATGTGATCAATCTCCCCACTTCGGGTGTCGATTGATTCACCGCGGATTAATTCCCTGATAAAAGATGATGTGATGACTTTAGGTTGTCTTAAGCTCCGTGATCGAGCGCCTATCATCACTGTACGGAAAAGATACCGTTCAATCAGCTGTCTATAGCCCCTTGTTCGAGCACTAATTAAATCGGTATTTATTTTTATTAAAGAAAGAGAAATGTTGTTGGCTGTTATTTCACACACGGTTTATTTATGTTACATCAGTAAATTACTTTCACATAATTAAATTGAATGTTTTTATCACTGCACACTTGTGATATTGATGTGACTTATATTATAATGTGTTGGACTGTGACTGACTCGTGCGTGAGCGAGGTCCCGGAGATCGTCTTTCTCATCGTCGTCGTCGTCAATTGCTATGGCTATACTACTATACTGTACTGTCTAAACATACGCACCATGGTCTATATATGACATACCCCTTGCATTTTCTCCCTTGGTCAACAAAGTAAAAACTAACCAATAGACAGAGTCCTGGCGACACATTTTGTGAGAGCTAGTTTCTTATTGGTATAAAGAAATGGCGTGCTCTGCCAAATACTATGAACTTTTTCCTTTAACAGAAAGCAACGCAGTAGATATTTTAACAAGAAAGAAGGTATGAAAAAATATATTTTAGGGGTGAAGTCCTTTTCACCTCATTCTAAGAAACGCGTGTTTGTTCATGGATTAATCTTAAAAGGATACTCTACCTATATTACTTTAAAGAAAAATTACCTTCATCCATGACTTTTTACATAATTTAGATTAATCCAAATCAATACATTACAAGATTAACTCTAAATACCCATTTTTGTGTTTCTGAAACATACCATTCTATCTCAATTGGCTGTACAGCTTGATGTTACTCAAAATGTTCACTACAAGACATGAATATAAATATGATTCTGGGGTCTTGGTGAAAATTTTAGATTAGACAATTAATGGCTAGTTACAATGGTCAATAGAAAATAAAATTGCTTAAGGAAATAATCATTACATTATTTAATAATTTTTAATGTTGTATACTCCAAATTAGCTTATGGGGTTATTAAATTTCATACCATGAGAATTTTTAGGCCTTTCTGTGACACATTGATTATAATATTATTCTACTTAACAAATCCTAACCTTCAATTGATTAGCGTATGGAAGATTGGGCTTTGTTTGTCAAAAAGGATATTTTGATCAGCTATTACACAATAGTGTCTACTGTATTTGTCCTTTATGTTATACCTTTTACATGTTCCTATCTATGTGTCCTATCATTCTTTACAATTTTCCATTTTCTCTCTTTAGTGTTTTTTTGGTTTCCTCTTTAATGAGGTTGTGTTTTGTGTTTCACACTCCTCCCTGGTGAGTTCCGATAGAATGAAACCTAAGTCAGGGGTTTGAGCGGTGACGATCGATTTTCTTTAAGAGACATCCATTACCTCTTTGTCCATTGGCAGCAGTGTAAAGTGTGAACTGTGTTCTTCTTTTCATTATAAAAGCCATATTGTGTTCATCCCTTTTATTTGTTTCTATCCACCTTTCCTGTACCTTCTTCCAAATAAAATACATTTACCTCATAGAGCGAAAAGAGGTTTTCCATATAGAGATATAAAATAGTGTATAAAGTAGAGTAAACAAATTAATTCTCGTTTTTATTAAATTAAAAAAAAATAATAATAAAAAATTCTGTTTTGTTATGTTCTGCCCCATGGGCTACACTATAAATGTGCTAAAAGTTGCAATTTTCTAGGTCATCTACGGTCTTCTCAAGGGTTTGAAAAGTAAGTTTGGATCAACTTTAGAAATTTCAAATTCGAAAATTACTAAGATTCAAGTTTAAAAAAAAAATTTAGAATCTTAATTAGTACTCTGCGAGTACTCAGATTTCAAGCTTAGAGCTGGGCTTGTCATTAAAGCTCAAGATCGAGATCAAAAGCTTTGTAGGCTTGTCATATTCAAGCTTCCTATGATGTATTTACAAATCAGTTTTTAAATTGCAATGTTTAGTATAGGTTATTTAATTTGAATTGAATCAGCAGTTTCACTTATAAATCATTCGGTAACTTAAAAAATGGTTAAAACTAAGATCAAATTTCATACCTGTTAAAATATATTATAACTTTAAAGCTACTTTCAACAAGTAAACTTGATAATTCAATATTTTCATCCTATTTGAATTATCAATGATTGAAGTTGCATTGCCATGACAAGGCATTGATAGTAAAAACAGCCAAGTAGATTACTTAATACTTGAATAATCATTATTGCTCTCTCGCTATCTTACAGTTAGAGAAAGTATTGTGATCGTCAAAAAAAATCAAACTCGAGATTTTGATGAGTCTTGACGTTTCATGACCCCCCAAATCTGAAAAAGTGGTTTTTGAATTTCCTTCTGTCTGTACATACAACTAGAGCCTAAATTATTTTACCAATCGGATTTAAACTTGGTATCTAGGGTTTTAATAGAGTTACCCCTAGGGGTTTTTGGAATTGGGTATCCAACCCTAAAATTAAGGGTAGTTTATTGAAGGGCAAAAAGAGAAAAAGTCAATTTTCTCAAAATTGGCTCAAACGATTTTGTTAGGGTACTTTACAGAAGCAGAAACTTGCGTATTTCCGCAACTATTAGAGATACTAAATAATTTTTCATTGCAAAATTGTAGTACTATTAAAAATAATAAAAAATTATACAAAATATTTTTTTTTAACTAACAGTTTCTGAGATATTGGCAAATATATTAATACAATTTTGTGAGGTTTAGTTGTAAAGAGATACTACTTAAGTTTTAATGCAATAATTCTCCAATACCATATAGTAATTAAATATAAGTAAGTTTCTCAAAAAGTTCATGTTGTTTTTCCTTCTCCTCCTCCTTAGGAGAAATGTTTGTACAGCAATGATCTATTTCCATTTTAGACTCGATAGTCAATATTTACATTTTTTACTGGTCAAAATTTATAAATGAGGAATTTAATAGCAATGCATTGGCATGAAGATTTTCAACACCTAATAAAATGTCAAAAATTTTAACTGAAAGTTGAAATTTTAATATAAAGTGTTGAATCTTGTGGACCCAATATTGATATTTTTTTATCAGTCCAAACATACAAATGACATTAATTCTTAAAAAACTTTTTTTATAAAATTTTGAACCAGGATTCAAAAGATGTTTTATATAAATATAGTGCAATTTATGCTTGGGTTTACTAGTGTATATTATTTCGTGTCATATAATATATTACGCGTTTTGAGTAAATATCTCTATTATTAAACAATAGACCGAGAAAGTCCGTGCAGAGTTCCTTACTATTTATTTTTACTTGGTCCCTTTCTAAAATTATAATTTCAGTTGAATTAAATACTTAACATTGAGAATACATATTGATTATTTTCTAACTTAAGATGTTTAAAACTTGTATTGATTACTATTTACACTTCTGACAAGACATATTGTGAATGTGGGGAATGCCAGGCCTCCACCGTGGTTCGGATTCCACGTTAAACTGTAGGTCCTCCATTTCATCTCACAATCACCTTACCATTACACATTAGCGTAAGTGCTTATAACCCGAACGGGTAGTAAGACACTGTGATGATGATAATAAAAATAATTATTATTATTATTTAGTTATAGAATTATGTTGGCTAACTGTAAAGTGGTCAGGGTTTTAGGCCCTTGGTTTTCAACTTTCATTTATAAAATTATATTAGTTTTTCCTTTAGTTTATATATTAATACACTCAAGCTACTGAGAGTACTAAACTGATAAATACCTTGTTCTTTTCCATTCATCTAGGCCTAATTTAATTATCTTTATTACTATCAAATGGTTAATTATAAGAAAGTGTGGGGTTTTATGGTAATTATAAGTTATGTAAATCATAACCAAAGTTGTAAGCAATATATGTTTCAAATTTCAATTAATTAACTTCATTTTCAGGCCTTTAAATTTATCATCTAATAGTTTTTCATTATTTTAAGTCTTTGTGGGAATATTCGAGTCATCCAAATTTATTACTTTTACTATTCATTTTATGCCTCGTGCAATGTATAAATAGCTTTACCCGGAAGCTGGGAGACGCACCTGCTCTTGCACGTGCCGCTTTTCACGGGAGGGGGAGGTTTTGGCGCGGACTACTGGCCAATCAGTGCATTTGGTTTAGCGTCTGTGTTTTACCTTATCTGTGAGGAAAGCGTCAGACGTGGACCATTAGCGGCACACTAGCCGAGGAGTACTCGAAGGGGACTAGCCGTTAAGCCCGTAAAGAGTTAGGATCACGTACTTTTTGTGAACTTATCCTAACGGGTAGAGACAGCATCGAGATGGGGGAAAGTAGAGGGAGACTAGGTGGCTAAATAATATATCTTTCTAAATTAAGCATCTGTGATGATATCATGTAAAATATGTCATTAGCGTAAGTGCTTATAACCCGAACGGGTAGTAAGACACTGTGATGATGATAATAAAAATAATTATTATTATTATTTAGTTATAGAATTATGTTGGCTAACCTGTCTAAAATCATTGTTGAATTGAACAATATATATATTTTATTATTATGAGATCAACACTGATCAACATTTCAATAAATGTTTTACCAAACTTACCACATTTAATTACAAAAAAGAATTTACTATATCATATGGTCTACTAGAAATATTAATTTAAACATCTTAATTAACATCAACTTTTACAATTATTAAAAATTGAATAGAAATAAATCTCATAATAAAATCATTTCTAGTGAAAGCTCATATCATATGGCTCATGTGTAACTGCGCATAGTGGAATGTAATTGGAACAGAAGAAGTGATCATGCATAATTATTACATTAAAGACTAATAAACAAAATATAAAACATTTCATATATCTAACGGCTTGTGATTTTTAACGTTTTCTTTAAGGCTAATTAAAATCTTGGGCCCTATTTTAGGGAAATATTAGCTCATTGAATTGTCAATTATATGATTCTTTTTTTAAATTTAGCATAAAATTAATGTTTTTAAAGACATAAGGGTTGAAATTTTATCAATTATTTGTTATTTGAGTTGTGTTCTTTTTGAATCATTCTTTTTTAGACTTCTTTTTAAAAAAATTTAAAAGTATTTCATCATCTACTGTTTACAACCTGTGACCAGGTCACATTGGTAAAAAGGTAGGGCCTATTCACTATTTATAAAAATTATTGTCTTTAATATTTAAAGAACTTGTGTTGTTTTCATTTATTTTTTAAATCTCACATTTTAAAGATGGGATATTTACATTTTATATTTGTTTTGACTGGTGACATTTAAATATACTATTTTACTTTTAAAATCATCAAATATATATTCAAACTCAACTCAAAATTGGGCACTTTTTAAAATACTCAACTCGAATTTGACTCTAATTTAAAAAAACAAGCTTATAGATCCCTAATATTAGTATTGGGAAAATTTGAATCTATAATCATACTTTCTTAAAAATTAACACAATCAGCCCAGAAACCAGTTGTGTTATAGACTGAATAGGGGAATTACTAACTTGAGTTCCAGCTCTCAAGGGAATCACATGGGTGACAATTGTTTATGACAGAAAATACATTTTATTTTTTAATAGCTAGGCCCATTGTAAAGAGAATAGAAAGTAGCCGCCAGATGAAGAAAGCCATTTTATTGGCCGACAGTGTGACGTCACTCAGTACACAAGCCAATGCGCTACATACACAAAGCTATATGGATTGCAAACTAAGTTGTTAAAAATCAATTCATTTTTTTAAACTTTAAATAATAAATAGATGGTTAAACTTCACACCAATGTCCAATTAATGTTATTATTTTAAAAAAAAATATATATCTGTGTGGTTGTTTTAGTATTAAAGTATAGCTGATGTGTAATGGGTGACAGAAGCAATGACATAATCATATTCCAAAGTAGCGCTATCATTCCATTCTCTTTACATAATGTAGACCCAACATTTTGTTAATATTAATCAACATTTTTACTATTAATGAAAAATGGTGTGATATTTATTTGATGTTTCACCTTTTGAGAGTAGTGCTATTGATTAAAATTTTTTAATAAACCTAAAATGTGTCTAAAATGAGTATCAATATTTTCTGAAATATTTTATTATTGGTCAAGATTCAGAAGTTTAACATAGTATAATATTTAATTCCCATTTAATTTTAAACATTATTATAGTAAGACTAAAATAAATTATTTGATTGGAACTTTTTTTTTATATCCATTACTGTTTCCAGTCTGTGGCCAGGGTAACTTTTTTTTTATTCAAGTAATATATTTTCCACTCTTTGCTTGCTAGCCCTGTCGTAGCTTCATGTTTTATAATATATCTTAAAACTAGGACAGGCACAACATACAGTCTTCAGCCGTTAATTCATCATTGTGAAAGGGTAAACCCACATTTCACCAATGATAAATTTTTCGGCCATGCCGGGAATCGATCCAGGGATCCTTAGCTTGGTAGACAGACACGCTACCAACTGAGTTAAGTTATCAGATTCTTTGAAACCTGAACACATTTTAATACAAAATATTTGATTGTATTTATTTTGTGCATCAGATTCTACTAGGATTCAATAAAATAAATTTAGCATAAGATTCAATTCGAATTTAACTAAAAAAAATAATTCATGCATAAGATTTGATTTGAAATTGATTAAAAAACACTAACCATGAGATTTGATTCGAATTTGATTAAAGTCAACAAAGATATGAATTTGATTTGAAATTGAAAATTATGGATTAGCACAGGCTTAGTAGAAATTTACATTAGGTAAATTATACTATGTATACATACATTCAAAATTATTTGTTTGAATTGTATTGTTATATATGGAAGAAGATGCAGAGAAAAGGCTAGGAACAAATAAAAGGGAATGAATGCACTATAATAGTAGTAATTATAACTATAATTGTAGTAATTATTTGTTTCTATGTTTGTGTGACCAGGTGCTGGAAGGGAAGCATGCAGAGGTCATCTACGAAGCAGCTGTTAAGAGGATACATGATGTATCTTTTGTCATCAGCTTCCTCAACACATGTAAGGAATTTGATTTCACCGAGAATCTACAGAGGAAAATTGTTAAGTGAGTATTTACTACCACTGTTTCTCAATCACTCTTATTTGGAAATTAAATATGAGTTCTTTATAGAAACTTTTACCTCACTCAAACTATTATCTAAGCATGTTATATTTTAGTTTTCTCTGAATCTTTATCTATACTTTTTTTGTAATACTGTATATTACTAACCTAATCCTAAGGAAGAGAATACCAAAGAGAATGATGGGGATAAAGTATGAAGGGAAAAGATGGCAAGGGTGACCAAGAAAAAAAGAGACAGTACAAAAAGTGTAAGAACAAACTACAATTATGCTATCAGTTTTCATGTATCAACTGAGGACAAGGATGAAGATGAGAAAGCTGACTTATATGAAACACTGGATAATCTTGACGATAATTGTCACCAATACGATACAAAACTTGTACTTGGAGATGCGAATTCGAAAATTGGAAAAGAACCGCACTGGAAACCATATATAGACATGCACAGTTTAGGTGAAGAAACAAATGATAGCAGAATCAGGCTGACAAGTTTTGCAACAGGGAATAATCTTAAAAAAACCAGCATTATGATTGCGCACAAGAACATTCATATGGTTACCCAGATCTCACCAGACAATAATACAAGAAACTAGATAGACCATGTACTAATAAATAATAGACACAAAATATCTATCCCAGATGTAAGAACAACGAGAAATGCAGACATAGAATTTGGACCATTACCTAGTTGTGAAATTCAAACAAACCATAGAAAAACACAATACAGAAGTTAACAATAAAACGAACAACATAGACATAAGTCTACTGGAAGATAAAAATAGACTGGAATAATTTATGATAAAAATAGAGAACAGATTCCAACAACTAAGCACAGAGGTTGACCAATAAGAAACAACAAACACAATATGGATGAATATGAAGGTGGTGTTATTGGAAACATCCAAACGAGAGTTGAAGAGTAAACCAACTCAAAGAGAGAAGGGTTGGTCCAATGAAGAAAGTGAAAAGGTTATAGGTGATAGAAAGAAAGCCAAACCGAGAGTACTTCAAAATAATAACATTGAAAATAGAGAAGATTATGCTAGAAGTAACAGGGCAGCAAATAGGCAGATTAGAAAAGAGAAGAGAAAGCAAATTGAAGGACAGATAAACAAAGCAGAAGAGGATAACAATCAAAGATACACAACAATAACTAGAATAATGATAGTTGAGAATGGGAACCTAATCACCACTGAAACAGATAACCCCACCATTTGGAAACAGCACCTTAGCAACCTACTGAACAACCTAACTGATAATCAAAACACCAACAACAACCACCAACATGTTCAACCAATGGTAAAGAAACCTACACTAAATGAAATCAAAGAGACTAAACATGACTTAAAAAGGGCAAGTCACCTGGAATAGACCATATTCAGGCAGAATTTCTGAAAGCAGGAGAGGGGACACAACAACAAATTTATAGGCTGACAGCCCCAATATGGGAAAATGAAGAGATCCCAGAAGACTGTACTGAAGCAATGTGGAGGAAATAATAGAAGTATGAGCAGGCTTCAAGAGTAATAAATAACAGGAAGAGTGGGATAGACAATGTAGGAACAAGGAATTCCAAATAAACTAATCAGGTTATCTCAGTTGTGTGTGAATAACTTAAATTGTAGAGTGAGACTATGAAAGACAGTATCAGTGTTGTTCCAACTTGAATCAGGAGTTATACAAGGGGACAGAATATCATCAACACTCTTCAACATAGCACTTAACAGTATAGCTTTTGTGGGTGATATCGTACTGATTGGTAAAACCAAACAAGATTTAGAGCAAATGGAAGCAGAAGTAATCAAAGAAGCTGGAAAAGTTGGGCTTACATTGTGCAAGAACAAAACTAAATTCATAACAGTTGCAAGAGACAAACAATATACAACACATACAAACAAATAATCTCGGGTTTGAAAGAATCATTAGTATCAGCTACCTAAGATCATCAATCAACACAATGATCTAGAACAAGAAATATTAACAGGAATACTAACTGGTACAAAATGTTTACATGCACTTCACTCGATGGTCAAATCGAAATTGTTATCAAATAAAACCATATCCAGGATATACCAAACTATTATCAGACCTTAAAGAAGGACCTGAATAGGTTAGGTGTGGATGAGGCAAGGATGAGTAACAAGCAGGAGGGGAAGGAGGTTGTGCTGAGGCTAAGGAGTGGCTGCGTAATTAAGTAAATCTATATTCTACACTATCTTACTACATATTTCCAAGACATTAGGCAATAATTCATTTTAAAATCTTAGTATTGGAAGTATTTGGATTCAATTCAAAATTTTGAACCTAAATAAATCCTAGATACAATTTAGTTCAAAATTATAGCACATAATTCACAGTTGCTTATCACATTAATATAGTCAAATTGGAAACCAATCGCATGGTGGAGTGGCGAGAGAAATTAACTCAAGTTCCAGTTCATAAAGAAATCATGTGGAGGACAGTTATTCGTGACATAGTATCTTGTATTAAAAAAAAGCTGGAGTGCCTTTCTGAATATATTTAAAAAAAGTGGTGTGATCTTTATTTGATGTTTCATGTTTTAAGGTTAGGGCTATTGTTTTTTTTAACCTAAAATGTTTATAAATATGTTTATTAAAATGTTTTTAAATATTTTACTATTGGATTGGATTGGATTGGATTGGATTGGATTGAAAAATTCAGCATGGTAGAATATTTAACAGAAATTCGATCTAAAACAAAAGTCTAAAATAAATTATTTGATTTGAACTTACTTTTAAAAGCAAATATTTGATCATATTTTTCAAAGCATCAGTTTTAATTTAATAAATAGGTCTTTACCATTTGACTCAGATCAATTCAACATTATTTTCTTAGGAATAAGATTTGTTACTGATTTGATTTGAGTCAGTTATCCAAGATTTGAATTCAACTCTTAATTTAAAATCTTGGATTTGCACAAGATTACATATTTTACTGGACTAACAATGACAGGAAAATCAAGATTCAAATTTCGCTCATATATATTAAGGATGTTTTTCCCTAAAGAGTTTTCCATTTTATCCCCACACATTTGTGGGTAACCTTCCTCTAAATTCTACTTTCCTCATTCTTAACAAATTAGCCAAAAAAGTAAACACGTATAATCCAAAACAGGCAGTAAGACATCATCATTAACTGTTTAAACTTTCAAGATTGTCACTGTGTCACTTTAGTAAAATGCCTCCATCTTACTTTATCTATTCTTCCACCACTCTTCCTCCTCTCATCACTTATATTTTTCTCCTCTCACTTGAACATTTTTCATTTTCACCACAGTTACAAATTGTTTTTAAATTTTGGGAAATATTCCTTTGTCATGTAAATACACAAAACACAAAGAAAGATATATAGGACTACATTTCTTCAAGCATTTAGCACCATATATTTTTCTTTGTGTTTTGTGTCTTTATATGAAAAAGGAATAGTTCCCAAAATTTAAAAACAATGTGTAGCTGTGAGAAGAAGTGAAGTGAAGTGAAGATGTGTAAGAAGAAATGAAAAAAATAAGTATGTTCAACTCTATCTAGGCCTAACCACATTATTCTTTTAGGTTGGCTTCCTTCACTATCACCTTATTTACAATATTAGGATTTGAAGGCTCGCACAGTCTTACTATTGTGAAAATGATGCCTTGGCTTAGACCATTTGACCACTGGAGTTGTTTATGCTTGTTCTGTTTTGATTTAGTATAGTTATTTTAATATAGCTATGTAACATTTCCACATTTAAAATAATGTATTGCTGGGCACTTAGACTAAACCTCAAGCCTGTCTAGTCTGGTGTGCCTGCAAGAATGTCCAGGTTTGAATCCCAACTGTCTCTATTGAGAGTAGGGCGAACCGATGTTCAGCAGATAATGGAAAATTGGCCAAGCTGATGGGATCGGCATTTGGTGCACTCGAACTGATTGTTATCTCTTTTGTTAACTGCCACATATAGCAGGTACTGGTACCCGCCTTGGTGGCATAGTTAATCAACACACTAGTTTTGTGGTGAGCCAGACTGCCGAGGACAGGGAGATTGAGGTTCAAATCTTGCTTGGGTGAATTCAAAGTATTTTCCAAACTGGTTCTCCACCCTCCCTCCACGAAAATATGGATTCACTTCCTCTATTCAACTTTCCCAATTCCTAACCCATTAGCGTAATTAGTACTTAAGCGTATAAACCGAACGGTAGTAAGACTAAGTAGTAGCAGGTATCGGTAACTCGGCATGGTTAAACCCTTGTCAGACACCGGTGTTGTCCTTTTTTTTTGTTATGGTGGTGGTAGGGGTACTAGTGTACTCTATGTAAACAGTTACTTCTTTCAACAATATCAAAGAGATGAGAAAGGAAGTATGACTAGTTGAGAACAAAAAGGTCAGTGAAGGGATTATATTTGTAAGGCCATCCACAAGGTCAACTAGCAAACAACTATTTGAACAAAGATAGAGAGATTAAAGGGAAGTTACAACTGGGGAAGATTCAGAGGAAGCCCAAACTGGGAAATATTCAAGGACAGTTAAAGTATTATTATTAGCACCGCATCTTACTACCCATTCGGGTTATACACACTTACGCTAATGTGTAATGGTAGAGTGATTGTGAGATGAAATGGAGGACCTACAGTTTAACGTGGAATCCTAACCACGTTGGAGGCCTGGCATTCCTCACATTCACAAGATGTCTTGTCAGAGGTGAAGGAAGGGTTTGGTATTCAGATAAATCTTTGCCGCGAATTTAACCCCGACCGCCAGCACAGAAGTCTGACGCCTTACCCCTAGACCTCCAGGTCAAAGGACAGTTAAAACTGGAGAAGATTCAAGGAAAGCTAAAATTTGGGAATATTCAAGGGAAGTTAAAACTGGGGAAGATTCAAGGTAAGCCAAATCTGGGGAATATTCAAGGAAAGTTAAAACTGGGGAAGATTCAAGAGAAGTTAAAACTGGGGAAGATTCAAGGGAAGTTAAAACTGGGGAAGATTTAAGGGAAGTTAAAACTGGGGAAGACTCAAAGAAGCAAAAACTGATGACGATTCAAGATAAGCCAAACCTGGTAAAGATCCAAGACATGTTAAAACTAGGGAAGATTCAAGGGCAGCCAAAACTGGGGAATATTCAAGGAAAGTTAGAACTGGAGAATATTTAAGGGACGTTAAACTGGGAAAGATTCAAGGAATGTTAAAACTGGGGTAGACTCAAAGAAACAAAAACTGGGAAAGATTTAAGGGAAGGTAAAACTGGAGAAGGTTCAAGGAAAGTTAAAACTAGGTTAGATACAAGGGAAGCAAAAACTAGGTTAGATACAAGGGAAGTTGAACTGGGGAAAATTCAAGGGATGTCAAAACTGGGAGAAGATTCAAGGGAAATTAAAACTGAGGAAGATTTAAGGGAAGCTACAACTAGAGAAGATTCAAGGCAAGGTTCCTATGGTCTGGAATGTCAGGAGAAAAAATAACAATCAGTGAAGCTTAAAAAAGTCAGGGAAAGTTAGGAAAAGGAAAATTCATGTCACACTTTTGTTTCATTAGAAATTATAAAGCCACAGAATGAAGGCATTGGCAAAAGTGAGAATAGAATAGTGCATTGAAGAAACCCTAACACTTTTGTTGTAAAAAATTATATAATTAAGGCGGAAGTCATTTGGGCTTTGCAAGTTGTTGACAAAAAATGTATTTCAATTCGTGCAATAATTTAAGTACAATTTTTCAGTTGATGCTTCCCAAGGGTTCTATTGCCAGAATGCCAGTGCCTTTACTATTGGTGGAGACAATGCTGCATGTTTTATTTTGCATGGCTTGCCTACATTCTTTCCGAACAATTTACTGGACCGCCTAAAATCATGTAACAACATGTTTGATTTTTTTTATTATTTAGCATCGCGCCTTACTACCAGTTTGGGCTATATGCTGTAACTTATTTTGATGAAGCATTGAATAAATTTATTCAAAGAGGACAAATGGACATTACATTCAGATTTTGGGACTATACTACCTGTTCACTGACTCTCCAGCTTATCGAGCATTGTTTACCTAGTTGACAGGGTGCATATGTTTTCCTTTGAAATTCTGTGGTGTGCGGTTGTTAGAGAATGCAAAGTGCTTTCTAAGGGTATTACAAATTTTGGACCCTGTTGTTAAGTCCCTCATAGAAGCAAAGCTTCCTAAAACAAAACCTGTAGAGATACTGAAAAGAGCAGCCTGGGATCCATTCATGAAGTGTAAACTAGCTTTTTGCAAGACATTTACAAATAAATGTCAGCCTTTCCTTTTTGATAGGGTTAGATATATTTTATTATTTTTCCATCACTTTCCCTGGACTGATTAGCAAGACGTCTGCTTTCTTATTCTTCCATGAGAGTTGAGGCAAGGTCAGCTGTAGGGCAGGAGGAGGTTGAAATAAATGTAATTAATTAATATTTTCACATGTATAATACCATAAAATCATGATTAAAATTTTGTGATAAATTGGTCAGGGAACTTGAGAAACGGAAAAAAGTCAGGGAGATCTTTTTTTACAAATACTGTACTGTGCTTATTTCTGCCACTTGCAACATTATTATAATTGTAGGTGATCACATTGGTGTACTAATCCAAAGGTCCCAGGTTTGATTTCTGTGTCCAGGTGCCATTTGCAATTTTTATAACATGATATCTATATGGAGTAAATCCTCACTAAAAACAAATATAGCAGCTTTGGCTATTTGATTCTTAAAATAAAAATAGCCTACATGAACAGTTGATTGTGTAGTATTGTGAATACATATTATTTGTGTAGTATTTAAACTTAAATAAACCAATTGATTAACAATGGTGATCAGACTAATCGCCAACAAATAATCAGCATTAGCATGACAGGAAAAATATTAACCGTGCCAGTCCTAACTGAAAGTGCTAATTCCTAAATGGCTCTCCACCCTCTCACTACTCAAATTGGAGTACATTCCTCTCCAATCTTCACCGTAAAGCATAATTAAATATTCACATCCCGGTTGAGCAGTGAAATGTGGTGTACAAAATGTATATATACTCTGAAAGATGTATTTTTCTATTATGTTCCTCAATAGAGTAGCTCTTTAATAGGTTGTTTTCATTGTACCACCTCTTTCTTTTAGGGATACGACTGAATATATTAAATTTGCTATGGGTGTGTGTTTTAGTGACCTGTTGTCGACATATCCAACAGATGAGCTGACTTGGGACATAATGGCCCGGCGGGAACTGGAAGGTCTCAGTTATTCAGACAGTGCTCCTACTAGTGCCACAGTTCACAACAAGAAGCAGGATCGCAAGAAGAAAAAGAAGATATCACGGGAACAGATACGGTAAGGAAGGACAACATGCTAACCCATCATGTAGATCGGTGGTTCTTTTCTTTTATAACTACATATTTGGGTAGTATGCCCAGTGTTTCTTAATCTTTCTTTTGGGTCACAGACCCCTTTAAGAAGCCGACAAAGGCCGTGGCCCCCACCACTTCTTTCCCCGATAAAAATGCACCTAGATACACACAAAGGTAAATTTGAATATTAATTACTTTATTGCATTTGAAATTCACATTCACATTCACATATACATAATATAAAAACAATATTTACAATGAACAATGTTTCTCACTTTACCTTTTTATCCAAAAGATTAATGGTAACTTCTTAAAAAATAGTGAAAACATCCGAATTGTGCAGCTAAAAAGGGAACTTTAATTCTTTTCAGAAGTAAAAGTCATGAGAAGGGTGTTGTTATTCTGCTTGTATAATAATCTAATATTGAGAAATAGTCTTTGACAGAGCAGCAATCATGTCATCTTTGACATCCATTCTGTTTTGAGTTTTGGTTTTGACATCAACAAGTGCTGGAAGCCTTGCTTGTTGAAGAAACAGGAAACTTTGTAATTGAATCCAAGCTTTGGATTACACTTTGTTATATGTTGCACTATATTCACAAACCCCCAAAGCCCATTCATGGATCCCAGTTTAAGAACTCCTGCTTGATCTCTGTTGACCATACATTTTTTCAATCTAAGGTAGATCTTGAAATAATATTTAGTACGCTGCTCCTCACCTGTAATGCCAGCTGTTATACCGCTGATTCAGATAGCCTCTATCTCGGGTCTTTATTTAACCCCATGCCTCAGAAAGGTAAAGGTCTAAAGTCTCCTCGAAACTATACCATGCCAGAACTGTTAATATATATTAAATTACAAAATTAATAATTAAATCAATAATAAACATTAATTGATAAAATTTTATTTACTATTTAATCGTAAATACAATTTTATTAGTATGCATACATTTTTACATTAAAGCTTGATATAGTAGGCTAATGCTGATTTATTATAAAACAACATTTTATTGGATCAATAATTATGCATATATTTTTATGTTTTCATTACTAAAATATTACTTTAGACACATAGTGAAAATTACAACTATCAATTGGTAAAATTAGTATAATGCAAATACAATCAGAATCACAAATTACACTAATGATATACCTATATTATTATTATTAGCACCACATCTTACTACCCATTCAGGTTATACACATTTAAGCTAATGTGTAATGGTAGGGTGATTGTGAGATTAAATGGAGGACCTACAGTTTAACGTGGGATCTGAACCACGCTGGAGGCCTGGCATTCCACACATTCACAAGTTGTGATTAGTACACTTCTTGTCAGAAGTAAAGGAAGGGTTTGGCAATCAGATAAATCTGTGCCGGGACCGAGGATTGAACCCCGGACCGTAGCACAGAAGCATGAAACCCTACCCCAAGACCGCCAGGTCGCCAAATACCTATATTATTATTTACTGAATAATTAGGGTCTACTTGTGACAAGTGTTGGTATTTAATGTATTTATCTACACCATAACGCTTAGAGGTTTATTTGGGTTATGGAACTGACAAGGAGATCCTGGATAGTTCAATAGGTACAGAAGTTAGCAAGTACAGCCGAATGACCAGGGTTCATATCCCTTTTCTTTCATAATTTTTCTATCCTTACACAATCGCTCCACCAGAATGGCATCTGAAAATACATATTGATTTAAATAGTTAAAAAAATGATATAGTGGGGCTCATCATAAACATTATTGTGTACGCAGACTGAAAGTCAAGTTCCTCTTTCTAATTTGCTGTTCACGGCAAGGTCCACATTCAAATCCAGTGAGGATTTAATGAGTGTCTTTTCCTAAACGGATTATCACTCTTCCTTCTTACAAATATAAGTACAGTTTCTCTAAACTCTACCTTTACCATCTTTACACACTATTTGAGTATTAATTACAAGTGTGTATGGCCCGGACATGGGGGTGGTAGTGGGGTGGGTGGAGATATAGACCTACGCATAATTTCAAAGATTTGAGTTTAGGTCAGGGAATATGTCTTTGTAACATTTTGGGTCACTCGAACATATAAGCTATCAACTGTATCAACAGTAAGTAATGAATAAATTAAAGTACACAAGGCATTTATAAAAATACGAAAGAAGTAAAGACTGGAATTCAAACCCCGATCGGCCCGTCATTGGAAGTCCAGTCTCTTGCGAGAGTGGTACCTAACCTTTCATGCATCTACAAATTGAAGGCTCTGTTTTGTTGAGGTCGGGTGATATTGACATAAGTCTGTTATGGACAGGATTAAAAACTAAAAGAACAAAAGAATTGAAAATACTTCACAATCATTATTTAAAGCAGTGCTATATGTGAATGAGAATAAAATACTACTCGTATTTTATACATAATACTTTATCAATAAACTCTTTATTTTGGTAGCCTATTCTTTTTATCACCAAGTCTGACTATCCGTTTGGGTTACTAACCTGTTTGCTATTGAAAAGCAAAATAAACAAAACTATTTTAATCCTGATAATATAATTGTTTTTAAATATGAGTAAGTAATATTTATTACTTTCTAATACTCACTTAGTCTATGTGAATATATAATATATCTTTATAAGGAAATATTTTTCACTTTATGAGGTAATTGTATTATATATGGCAGAAGGTATAGGAAAGGTGGATAGAAACATATAAAAGGTGATAAACACAATATGGGATTTTCACAATACAAGAAGAACACAGTTCACTCTTTACATTGCTGCCATTGGACAAAGATGTTGCCTCTTAAAGAAAATCGATCGGCATCGCTCAATCCCCTGACCTAGGTTTCATTCTATCGGAACTCAGGGAGAAGTGTGAAACGCGCAACACAACTAGGTCGGTAGATTGGGTGGTGACAATTTATTTTCTTTAAGAGGCAACCATTACCTTTTGTCCAATGGCAGCAATGTAAAGTGTGACCTGTGTTCATCCTTTCATTGTAAAAGCCATATTCTGTTTGTCCCCTTTTAAATGTTTCTATCCACCTTTCCTATACCTTCTTCCAAATATATTTGCTTAGTCTATGGTATTAGGAACTTGAGAGTTCATTGTCGCACTTACTAAAATACACCACCTATTCTTATCTTGAGTTAGTCCTATCCAGTCCACCTCATTACTAATGAGGATAACATATAAAAATGTATACTTGTTTTGGGGGGGAAATTCCGCTAATATTATACTGATGACTTTTTTTTAATATCAATATTTTAAAAGATGGCTTTAGTAATTTGGTTCAAATTGGGTAATTGTTAAGCTTTTCGCATTATATATATATATTTGTTTTTCTAAAAAATTATTTTTTTTAGTAATAGTAAACTAATTACTGAGTTTTGTATCAATTGGATTTTATTGAAAATGTCTCTAATGATTAGGTCCAAAACTGGTGGACTATTTTTGCATTATCAATATTAAAGTATCTTTATTTATCTAAAATAAATTAATTTAAGGGTTGTTTAGCTACGATAAATGATATAAAATTTTAATCATTTTGAAATTGATCTTGAATTATTATTATCATTATTATTAATGCTAATGCAATGGTAGGGTGATTGTTAGATGAAATGGAGGCCTACAGTTTAACGTGAGATCCAATCCACGGTGGAGGCCTGGTATTTAACACATTCACAAGTTGTGATTAATACACATCTTGTCAAAGGTAAAGGAAAGGTTTGAAAATCAGATAAATCTGTACAGGGACCAAGGATTGAACCCGGACCCCCAATACAGAAGTCCGACACCCTGCCCCTAGACCACCAGGTCACCAGTTAAGTTTTTAAATTATGTATATATAAAACCCAAACTTGACTCAACTCCACACTTTGTAGCTTCATAAAAAGTTTGCTTGAAATCAACTCAAAGGGAAAAAATGGATGCTTGCAGACCCTAATTCAAACCAAACTGCGATAATCAAGCTTGTATTAATTTAACTGACATTGCAAATCTATTATGCTTATGATGAATTCAGAAGCAGGGCTGTGGAGTTGGTACACCAAGCCTTTAACTCTGGCTCATCTATTTATATACTGCCATTCTCTGACTCCAGCATAAATCACTAATTTGTATTAATTAGTAATACATTTACTGCATTAAATTTATCCAATACATATTACTTCATGAGAAGCTTATTTGGCATTGTGTGAATAATTTCTCAATCCAAATTACAAATTGGTCATAAAGAATAAAATAATTATTAGATTAAAAAGATATATTTACCATTTATTGTTATGATATTATAAGTTTTTATTTTGAAGTCAGAGTCATTACGCTTTTATCGACTTCGGCTCCACCCAAACTGGCTTCCAACTCCACAGCCTTGTTTAGAAGTAAACATAACTTTGATATAACATGATTTACAATTACAAAGTTCATATTTATAGACAACTTGGGAATACAGGTGAACATTTGTCTCATTGACGTTGTCACTAGCTGATATTAGTTGATTTATACGATAGCTTGGAATCTCACCACAACCTTTTGTTGTCTAAGCTAAGAGGGATATCCAGCAAACTTAGCTGTGTGATACTGGATTAGAAATTGTTTGGATAAAACACTTAAAAACACATTTGTTAAGAACAATCTTTCACTGTCACAAACAGTTTACTCAGGTTAAGAAAGTAGATTGATATGGAAAGCTGTCTGTGGCAGTGAAAGCTTTTCCTTAAAAAAATGTTTTGTTTGTGTTTTTAATTATTTTTTACATACACAATTTAGTCGGGTAAGTGTGCTGAACACCCCTCTTAATTTAAATCACAATTTAGCCTAGTGCTCTAATCCAAATATTCAGTACAGCCTTTTGTATTATATTTGGAAGATGGTACAGGAAAGGTGCATAGAAACATATAAAAGGAACAAAGACAATATAGTTTTTAAAATAAAAATAACACAGTTCACACTTTATATTTTTGTCATTGGACCAAAAGTAATGGCTGCATGAAAAAAATTGATCATTACCATCCAATACCTTAACCTAGGTTTAATTCTATTGGAACTCGTCAGGACGGAGTGTGAAATGCACAACTCAAGTTCCTTTTGTAAGGCTAAACTTTATTTTAGTGACCCTAAGAAATATAAAATATTCCTCCCACTTCTGTCTTTTAGGTTGTGTACAGCTGTGTACCAGGCGGGAGTGAAGCAGATTAACACGGAGAAAATGTGGTCACTCTACTTAGACCAGGTGATAGACTTGAACCATGACACATCATCACTGCCAGTGTTTAAAAAGAAGCTGCTGAGAGAAGCATTCCAAGGGGCGCATAGCGCTGGCAAGATGCAAGAAAAGTACTACCGAACATGGGTGAGTGGATTGGTTACATTTTCTTGTGATTTACTGATATCTTGACTAAGATATGAACTTTGATGTATTTAATTCTTACTGTTTTTATTCAATGTATAGCACTCTAACCTTCATTCGGGTGCACTGGTATATTTAACATGAGCAGGTGTGCAGGGTACTTTACACCAATCAGTTTTAACTGAACTATTGATGAACTATGAATCATATAATTAATTTTGTATGTTTTAATTAGAATCAATTTAAACACATTCCATTAAATCGAATCAAACTAATTGAAAGATAATCTATATTAATTTGTAATTAAATAGAAACTTCCATAATTTATATCACGAAACCTTTTCTAACAAGGATATAATTTCCTAATCTTAAAAATTAAAAAAAACGAGATTTTAATTTATTAATTGGTACTCATACATATACAATGGGAATACACATACAATAAAAACATAATTTATTGAAAAGAAAAAAAAAGTAAAAATAAGATTTTAAATCTAGGAATTAGATTAGTTACCCTTAGTCCTCAAACTGAAATTTTCTACAATATTAAAAAAAATCTGTCGGAGGCATCATTCAAGTGTATAATTTTTGTATTACAGTTGAACTTTGTTTTACAGAAGCCTGGATTGACCAAAACACCCTTTAAAAAAATCATGATGTTATTTATGTCTCCATGGGATAAATGTGGAACTCTATTACTATTGAGATGCTTATGGCAATAAATCAAACAATTTTAATTCATATAGTTATTCAGGAAATTAGGGTTGATGGCTTAGGTCATTCCAATTTATGTACGCAACACAAATTGCATAAATTTATTATTACTAAACATGTTTCTAAATAAATGTTTATATTGTTCATCAGACCTCAAATTTACAAATTATTCAAAATCGGGTCTGCCTTCTTTATTTCCGATAACTAAGGTTTTATATTTATAGTATACTATTATTATGAGTAAATCCACTTTCTAAAACCCATTTGTTTTGTCAACACACAACTTACGAACTAATTTATTATATCTCTTAAATGAAAGCCTCTTTTCGCTTTTTGAGTTGGTTTACAATATATATTTGGACAAAGGTATAGAAAAGGTTGATTGAAAACATATAAAAGGGAAAAACACAATATGGTTTTTACCTTCTTCCAAATATATATATTACAAACTAACTTATTAAATAAAATGATAGAATATTAGGAAAATGGTAGAGCACAAATAAAAGTAAAAACATTAACACATATTTACACACACATCAATATTTTGAGGTTATTATAACATCCTCCTCAGAAAGTAGTAGTAGACTGAACAGGATGTTGTCTTCAGTGATGCCAACTTGACTGGTATGGATGAAAACTTCTCTGGTGGAGATTAAATTCTCTGAATGTTTCTCTATTACTCTATGAAAGGTAGGTGGTGCTGGTGTATTTCATACATAATATAAACTAATTTATTAGTAAGAAATACAAAAAAACTCAAAACTCAGACTGTAAATTTACCAATGATTTTATAGCCTCGCTGGAAATCATCAAACCCAGTACCTTTGCTTCAATAGGCAAACAAAACATATTGATTGACTAAGGATGAAACAATTTGTTCAAAAATCACTTTGATAATTAATAAAACTTATGTTACTTGACCATGTGTTTGTTTCAAATAACTTATATTACAGACAATCAAATCAATTTAATTCCAATAAACCATCAGATAGTTAAGGTCAAATCTGAATCTTGGAAAAAATTATGAACATTAGAGGTAATAAAAATAAAATAGACTAATATACAATACATTCAGTTACGTGTTGAATAACTTGCCTGGAGGCTGATAAGTTTTCCTATAATTCTAATTAGTTTTGAACCATCAATAATTGTTATTAAAGCTAAAAAAAAATCTTGAAAAATTGAAGGAAAAAAAAGTTTTTTTTACGGATTTCATTCTGGAATCCTTGATTATTGAATATCCTTAAGGATTTAAGGGTTCCATCATTAATTAAAACCATAAATATCAGTACAAATGGTTTGTTCATTTTCCATATTTAGAATCTGACATTTTTTATTATCATAATGATGCTCACTAGTGGCCCAACATAATTTTAGGACAAATCTCATTACTACCAGACCTGATACCATTAATTTAACACTTAACTAAATATGAATTCACTTTATAACAACACATTAGGGTTGGACTGATGTTCACCACAGATCTCACTAGCCATCTTATCTGTTGGCTAAAAATTGAGTAGGTGATCAGCTTTAAGATCAATTAACTGGCCTCTAGAATGAAAACGGCCAGTTAGGTATTGGAGAGACTAATGAACATTAATATATTTGTAATACAGCCGTATCCTCTGTACAATTGTGACAAGACTGGTGTTTGTAGTGTTAAGGGGGAGGCCTATGACTCTTACTTTCTGCCCACAACACTCCTAGTCTGTGTGCTCAAGTTGACACTAAACAGTTTATTTTATAGTCTGGCAAGTGGAGGGTGTGAGGTTATTAGTAAATTAACCAGAAAGAGAAAAATTTTGGGCAAAGGGAGAAGTCTCACGTTAACAACTTTATAAGAAATGGATGATACCTCAGTTCTTATTAATCAAATCTCCAGTTGGCTCTTCATAAGAAAATAATGCTTTCTTCAAAAGCACTCACAAACCTAAAAAAAAGTTTCAACCTATCTAGAGTTACTTTGTTCACAGATGGAGATTCTGTACAATGCAGGCAAGCGTAAGAAGCTGGATGCCGTGCTACGTTCAGTGACAGAGCGACTTCCAAAGAGTGTGGACATGTGGCAGCTCCGAATGAAATTTCACCAGCAGTATGACGATGAAGCGGCGGTAATTCGCGTATTTCATGACGCGATCATGAGCCTTAGTAGCGAGGAGAGCTCAACACTGGTGCTGTGGAAGAAATTGATCTTATATTATCAGACCAAGGAGAATGCCAAGGTAGAGAGTGTCTTCAAGGAAGGCATGCTGCAGGGCCCCGCAGTGTCTTTGCCCCTCAAGATCCGATACTTGGAGTGGGTCATGCTTGCAAAGGGTATGTACTTGCCATGTTATTTTATTGAAGAACTTAAGGTTTTTGGTTCTCTTCAAGGTGCTAGGGGTTAAATAATTGAGATTGGGATTGGCTTCACATAAAATGCAGTACTCATTATCAACTGTTTCCAGCCTCTGGCCAGGTCAGTTTAGTAAAATACCTCCATCTTCCTCTTTCCATCCTCCTTTAATCTCTCCCATTCTTCTCCTCTCATTTGAACACTTTCTGTTATCCACGCCTTCCATCTCTTTCTTAGCCTCCCTTGCAGTCTTTTTCCTACAAACATCATTGGCAACAATTTCTTTGGCATCCTCATTACATGCCCACACTATTTCAGTCTTGCTTCCTCTACTATCTAATGTACTCCTTGTACCCCCACTCTTTCCGGGTAATTTCATTCTTAATCTTGTTTTCCTCGAGGCAGCTAACATGCTTCTCACAATCTTCATTCCCTTGGCCTCCACTTTCCTAGTCTCTCTTACATTAAATGCCCATGCCTTTGCTGCATGTGTGACAATTGGTACAAGGTATGCCCTATACAACACTTCCTTACATTTCAAGAGCACTTCTCTTCTCCATAGCAGGTCTTTTACCTATAAAACAACTTTCCCTGCTGTCCTCTTCTCATTAAATCCTCTTTACTTCCACCTTTTGCCTCAATCACACTTCCAAGGTATTTTACATTCTGTACTTTTCTCATCTTTACTCCATCCAACTTTATAGTGTTACTAGACCTTATCCTTGTCATTATATTACTTCACACTTTGCCATGCTAAATTTCACCCCACACTGTTTTACTTATTCATTCCATTTTTGTAGTTGTTTCTGTACTTCCTCTTCCTTCTCCCCCCCATACCATCTAGTCTTCAGCAAATATCATGGCATTTATTCTTTCTTCCTCGAGTTTTCATGCCACTTTGTTTATGAGCATTTCCATTACCACTACAAATAGTAATTGTGAAAGGGCACTCCCTTACTTCACTTAATTTTTTATTTGAAACTGCTATGTCCTCCTGCTTCCCATCTTAACACAACTTGTGTTATCCTCATACATGCTTTTAACTCTCATAACTCCTCTTTCCACTTCTGTCTTCTCGAGATCCATAAATACCATTATCAAGTCTTTCCCATATTCATACCTTCTTTCCATTGGATGTCGTATGGCAAATATTAAATATATTATAGACTTTAGTCCCCTAAATCCATGCTACTCCTCTCTCCACCTTCCTTTCATTTTATTTCTTATTTTATTTTTCAGTATCTTCTCATATATTTTTGTACACTGGCACATCAGCGTTATCCACCTATAATTTGTACACCTCTTCCTCTTGCCTTTCTTGAAAATAGGTATTATAACTCCCATTTTCCAGTCTCCCAGAACTTTGTTCTCCTTCCAAATCACTCTCAGCATCCTGTATAACCATTGTATACCTACTTCACCTGCTGCTATTATCATTTCCATCATCAGTTCTTCCACGCCCGGTATTTTTCCTTGTTTCATCTTCTTTAATACGCTTTTCACCTCTTTCCTCCTCTTCTGGGTTGTGCATATTTTCAAAATATCTCATCCATCATTCTAGCTTCTTGTCTTTTCTCTCTCCTCCTGTTTCTTACTTGGCTACATAACACCTTCTTACTTCCTTCCACATCCCATTCCAGCATTTCTGTCCATTATTTCATCCAATACTTCCTGGCTTCCCATAGAATTCGCTTCACTCTTTCTTCTTCTCCCTATATTCTTCCTTTGTTTTTTCATTCGTATTCTTAAAACTCCTTCTGAATACTATATTCGGATTCGAGAAATAGTGGATTCAATCTATCTCTAGTATTAATTATTTCTTTATTAATACTGACATTCCGACTGGTCGTGTAGGGGCCCTATTAGCATGTACATAATAAGCAAATAGTATATTGTATGTTTCACCTTGATTTCTGCTGAGGGAACAGGTTTATGATGCCATACAAATACATTTTATCAAAAAACTAACCTTCAATTGAGAGAATGGCCAGTGAATTAGGGTGATCCTCTGTCATGTTGGTATGCAGATAATTTTTTACTCTTCTCAACCACCAGAAGGTTTGTTCTACTGTGCATTCAGAAGCCAGAGTACATGTGAACAATCGAAGGGCAATGTCAACATTTGGGTAGATCACCTGTGGTTTCTCTTTTCCTATAAACTGACACAGCTCAAGATGACCTAGCTTCTTCTCAATTCTAGTGTTTGTTAGAAGATGAGCCTTTAAGTGCACTAACTCTTTAAGTTTTCAACTAGTGTATCCTAATTGTATTTGCACGTACACTTGTAGCACAACAGTAACACTACTGTTTCTAAATGCTAAAGAAGTAGCGGCTTTACTTGTATCCATCCTGTAGTTCACATGCCTGTCTCCTACACTACTGCCTGTATTATTGTGGCACGCCACCCTGTTGCTAATAAAGTAATGACTACTGAGACAGTTGGGAGGGGGGAGGCGGATAGCAGGATAAACTATGACTCATTCTTCACTTCTACTCCTTCCACCATGTATGTCAACTTTGTAATTAACTTCAATGCACAAAGAAAACGGCACATCACAAAAATCACACACACATTGAAGCCATAAAATTATTTTACCTGGCAGAATATATATATATATATATATATAATATTTCACTATGCAAAATCTGCCGCCGTAGGCACATGCTTACTAGGCCTATGCATAAATCCACCCCTGAGCCTAACGAAACTGAACATTGAACGAATATCCAGAGCAAGTAGCCAGTGATAATGATAGTGTATGAGCGAAAAGAAGAATTTAATTAGTATTATTCATTATTCGTTCAAACTTTTGCTATTCGATTTAATAAAAAAATGACATTTGCAAAATCATGTATAATTTATTATTATTGTTTATATTACTTTTAATAATGCTATAGATTTTATCATTCATACTATATTAGCTAAGAAATCAATAATATATTTTTAATCCAAATGTATTCTAAAGCATCATTTTTATAATTTGTCATTCCCTTCCATTCTTAAATTAAACCTAAGTCAAAGGAGTGAGCAGTAACATATCATCTTTCTTCAAGAGGTAAGTAGTATATCTTTGTCCAGTGGCAGCAATGTAGAGTGTAAACTGTGTTCCCCTTTTATTTGTAAAAGCCATTTTATGTTTGTTTCCTTTATTTGTTTCCATCCTTCTTCCATATATGACCTAACACTGGCTACCTAATTGCAAATAGCATCAATAAAAATATATTCCTTTGTTATAAATTAGAGATGAGTTAAACCCACTATTTTACTAGCGCAAATTTAGAATCCGAATCTCGGAAAGAATAGTGAACCCAAGAGGAAAGCTAACATTCTTTTTTATAATCCATTCATTTTAACATTCATATATTCAGTTAAGTGTTAAATTACTGGTCTGAGTTCTGGTTATTAAGTTCATCCTTTATTATAATTGGGTCTGAATCCAATAAGCAGTATTAGAGCTATAAATCAAATTTCACTTGAAACATTAAAAAAAAAGTTTTAAGAAACTGAGTCTTGAATCCTTGAACCTCAAATATTCTTAAGTTAATGATTCGAGGTCCCACCCCTATTATAAATGCATCAATTGAAGTGCTGCATTTGTTAGGTATTGTAATATTAGAATCAAATAAATGTTCGTGGATGGAATATAGTTGGTGATATTTTGTTGTAGGGATAACAGCTGCGCGTACAGTTTATGAAAGTCTGTGCTTCCAATCTCCCTTTTGTTTGGGCCTGCATACCAAGATGGCCTCCCTTGAGTGCACACAGCCGGAGATCAAGATGAATTATGTCCGAAAGTGCTACGACCTGGCTTGTGAACAGTTTGGCAAGACCAACACAGGTTAGTAACAAACATCTAGCTCCAAACATATAACATTTAATAATTAGAGAATTCAGGTTAAAATGACATTTGTTGTTCAACATGTATGGTTTTCAAAACTTGCATTTGAGTGTGTTCACAGCAGGAAAATACTAGACTCTTCATGTGATACTATTTCACATAACACATTTACCTTGCATACGTTTGGAAACAGGAAACAGTCCTTTCCCTTCAATCATTTGAGAGAAACCTTATATTCTTGTATCTGGTGAAAATTTAAGTTTCGGATATATATTGTATTGATACTGGCCTCATTTATAGACAAGATCGTAATGTTCAATATCAATTTTATTTGGAGTCAAAGATTTGCAGGTTCAGAAAAGAGCTATTGGTTTATCAGTTGTTAAAAATAAATAAAACTATACAAGCTTACTTAACTAATCAGTAATCAAGTTGGTTGAGAACCTGTAGATGCATCACACACATTTATTTTACACACATTACATATATTTACTATTACAGTTTGATATAAGTTTATCTGGCTGCAAATTTTATTCAATTGATTTTATTTGAATCAAAATTAATTGCACTAAAGTGTGACATATATTTTCTGTATTAAAGTTCTGAAACCTATGAACTAGAATTGGGTTGAATCTACTCTTTTACAAATTTGAAACTAAAATTATGTATATAAGAGGAAATATATAAATATAATAGAAAATATAAATATATCTCTTTAAGAAAAACCTCTTTTCACTTTTTGAGATGTTTTGTAATATATATATATATGGAAGAAGGTACAGGAAATTTGAATAGAAACATATAAAAGGAACAAACACAATATGGCCTTTACAAAGAAAAAAGAACACAGTGCACACTTTACATTGCAGAAGAAGAAAATTTATCGTCACCACTCCATCCCCCGACCTAGGTTTCATTCTACTGGCACTCATCAGAGAGAAATGTGAAATGTGCAACACAACTTCCTAAAAGAGGAAACCAAAAAACAAAAAATTAATAACGAATGATAGGCACATAAATAGAAACATGTTTCCTTTTATATGTTTTCTATCCACCTTTTCTGTATCTTCTAAATATATATTACAAAAAATATAAATAGTAATTAAATGTTAACTTTAATGGTCTGGGGCCTGCTTACTAGGTTCATTCTATAACTATAATTGGTTCTGAACAACCAATAAGTAGTATTAGAGATCTAAAACAAATTTCACTTGAAGAATTTAAAAAAAAAATTTTTTACGGATTTGAGTCCCAAATTTGAAATTTTCTCAAATCCTCGAATCTCGAATATCTTTAAAGGATTTGATTGATTCGAGTATTCGTTTACCCATCCCTACTCTTAATTTTTTCTTTTGTTTCAGACATTTGGATGGAATATGTGAAGTTTGAACATATCCGAGGGGATGCCAAGAACGTGAGTAACTTGTACTTGCGAGCCATCAAGACATTAGAGCCGATGCAGACGGACAGTTTTATTAGCGAATTCAACCTTCTCAAGACTGGGTTGGCCTCTGTTAAGTCATAATCTTCTGCTGCTACTCGATATTTACCGAGGCATAACCGCGGTTACAAATCCTTGGACTTTTTTAAAAAAAAATTCTACTATCTTTACATTCTTATGACTTCTGCCAAATTGTAATTATTTGCCACTCAATGTTTAGTAAACTGTAACATCCAATTTACTTCCTCTGACTTTTTTTTTAATAAGTTGAACTGTCTCTACACTCATGATCTTGCCAGAACAAAATATTCAGTTTCCACTTGTTATTCAGTATATTTTATTTAACCCATAAGACTTCTTAAAAATATTTATCTAAGGATAGGTTATAATAATTGCAAAGTAACTATACTAAATATTTGCTAGATTGAATTCAAGGCAAAACAAGGAGTAAACAATACATTAATCATTTAAATGAGTAAAAATGTATGATAGGTACATTAGTAACTACCCTTTATTTTTACTAGACCCAAACATTGTCCATGTTTATGATCCAGATCTCCTAACATTTTGAAATAAGGTTTGATGATCCTTTGTGTAGTGTACAACATTCATAATCACAAGAATACTCGTTTGGAAAAACACATTTGGTTCTTTACTATAAAAATACATTTTTCGCATTGCACAACCAGTGATTGCAGCATACTCTCCACCTTTCTCTCTCGCTTCTTTTTGACTCACACATCACACTGCTCTAGTATAGTCCACAATCGATCTCTTCCTCTCACTGCCATAGTCATTTCACAACTCTCTTCACTTCACAGAAAAAAATAAAACACACACACACAAGCCACTTTATATCAAAATCTTGCTAGGTTTTGGTATTCCATCTGACCTTCTAACCACTGGCTCTCCCAAATCTATATCCACTTTTTTTGCTCTCCATAGACTTTTTTTACTAACTCCCATCTCCTTATTTAAGAAAGATAACGTTCAGTGACCTGGCGCTCTAGGCTTAAGGTAGACTTCTGTGCTGGAATGTTGTTCTAGGTTTTTTCCCCAAAAATAACTCTGTCGGGGTTTTCTTACTGATTGAATGAGGTGTATTACAGTTTGAGAATAAAAGTTTATCCACCTTGTGTTGAAGTGACCTACTAAGCCCTTCCTAACCGTCATGTGATGTGAACTTGAGCAATGATTTCTTACCCATTTTTATATCATGTTCTCTGCTGCCCCATTTGATTTTGGGTGTTAGGGTGGGATTTTACTATGTTTAACTCCATTTTTCCTAAAAATGAAAACCAACCTAACTCCTCTGAGACGAGCCCCGGTCTGTTATCTCTCACTCAGCTCTGGTAATGCAAACATTTTAAAATATGTTCTAGGATTCCAAATAGTAACTAGTGAAGTAATTTTGTTCATAATAACTATCATTACCCATTATGAGTGGGCATCACATAAAATTAAGACACTCTGTCCCTTTATTTCAGTAAAATACACATGAATGTATCCCCAAATTCTAATAACCCATAGCTAATGTTGTAGGGGAATGGGCTTCGCACGGTTTAAAATGCTTCGGAAAACTTTTTTTTAAATTTCTATCAAGATTTGGTCACCACAGGTAACTTCTCGCTAACATTTTTGATAGAACAATTCCTGGATGGTTTTAATGTAGCAGCTCCACTTTCAGGTTCACCACCCTATTTCCCGCGGTTAGACAGTTCTGTTCCAGTGATTCCTCCTTTCTGACAAAGTACAATGTAAGATTTTTATCTAAACAAAAATTCGACCCTCCACATTGCATAAAATTACACACTTACCGTAACTTACTTAAGACAAGATAGGAGCACAGAGGGTTGTGTTGCTCACCTCGTTACTTGACATTGGCAACTCGTCCACCATTTAGAAATGGGCCCAAGCTTGTTTGTTCATTTATGGCAACAGTAATCGCCTCAACCCATCTGCAGTTCCCATCTAGTCAACCAACCCACTGCCATTATTGACATTCCTGCCTAAGACTAAAGTTTTGTTGGTGGTTTATGGTCTGTTAGCAACGTACAATAAATCCTCTTATAATGTTGTGTTATGTTCCTGAGAAACGCAACTTTATAGAAAACAACTTTATAAAAGTTATTTTTTCCCATAAGAATCAATGTTAAGTGTAGGAGTTAGGTTCCAAGGTCCCCCAAAATACTTACAAAAACACGTATCATACCGCGGAAACAGCTCAAGGGCAGGAATACATTTAATTTAGGGACGTGGATGGGACTGGCTCACCACTCATAATCTTATCCGCTTCATGTGTCACCATGGCGGCCAATGGTTGAAAGAATGCGCTTATAGCTGGTTGCTTAGCGGCACGTTTTTAAATTTTCTGGTAACATATAAGGCCCTCCATGACAGTCCTGTGCACTCTCGCACTGCGTTCTACATCAGGGTCCTCATCGGCCAACATTTGAAGTCCTCCTTGAATGCGCTGAAATGCAGTAGCCATGCTCTTTGTAGTAAATGTGCGTGAAGGTTTGTCCTCTTCGCTGTCAGATTCAGGGCTTGGATTTTGGGCCAGCTCTTGTAGCTCCTCGTTACTGAGTTCCTCAATCTTGGCGTCCACCGCCTCTTATATGTCCTTCATTACCAGATTCTGGAAGACTGCTTCACAAGCAATGTTGAAGAGGTTTGTGTTTGCACTTGGCACAATCTTCTCAAATCCTTTAAAATCTGTGACGCATTCAGGCCATAGATTTTGCCATGCCGCATTCAGGCATGCATGGGAAACCTCTTGCAAAGCCATGGATATGTTGTTAATGGTGTTAAAGAGATTGTAGCTCTGCCAGTACTCCTTGATGCTGGTCTTGTCTTCACCATCTGTAGCTGCGACAAGTTGCTCAAACGTATGCCGCGAGTAGTACTGCTTGAAAATGGTAATTACACCTTGGTCCATTGGTTGGATTAGAGCCGTCGTATTGGGAGGGAGGAAAACAATCATCACATGCTTGTCCAAGTCAGGAATGTCATGAGGATGTGAGGAGGAGAATTCTGAAATCTAAATTCTCCTTCACACCGTACCTCTTCCACACGGGTATTGCGTAGACTTTCAACCACTTACAAAACTTGGCACTAGTTATCCACACCTTCTTATTGGCTTTGTAAATAATGAGAAGGTGGTCCTTTGTCTTTCCTTTCAAAGTCCGTGGATTCTCTGATCTGGCAATCAGGAGTGGCTTCATCTTGTAGTCACCAGATGCATCCCCACCTAGCAAAAACATGACACAATTTTTGCAGCTTTAAAACCGGGTGCTGTCTTTTCTTCCTTGAAATGTAAGTTCTGGCAGGAATACGTTTCCAAAACAGTCGTCTCGTCAACATTAAAAACTTGATTTGGTAAGTATCCACCGTCTTCAATGATGTTTTGAAGTTCAACAACAAAGGCTTTCGCCGAAATGTTGTCAGAACTTCACCAGTCACTTTAATGTTATGAAAATTGTACCAGTGTTTAAAACCAGTGAACTTCCCGCGACTGGCACTGAAAGATTCTTCTTTAGAGACTTCTCCGTCCTTATGCTCTAACACGTCATGATATAAAGATTTAGCTTTACTTTGAACGATGGCTAAAGTAACTGGGGCACTACGTTGGTTTTGAGATTCAATCCAAAACAAAATCATCTTCTATATTCTTTCGGTGACCTGGCGGTCTAGGGGTAAGGTGTCAGACTTCTATGCTGGCGGCCGGGGTTCAATCCTCGGACCCGGCAAAGATTTATCTGATTACCAAACCCTTCCTTCACCTCTGACAAGACATCTTGTGAATGTGAGGAATGCCAGGCCTCCACCGTGGTTCGGATTCCACGTTAAACTGTAGGTCCTCCATTTCATCTCACAATCACCCTACCATTACATATTAGCGTAAGTGCGTATAACCCGAACGGGTAGTAAGACGCGGTGCTAATAATAATATATTCTTTCAATGTATTCGTTTCTTGTACGCCTGACCCTTGTCACACTGAGCCCTGAAAAATTTTCCACATTGCACTTAATTTTTATGGCATTTTTCCCTATTGTGCGAATAGTAGCTGCAGCAATGTCTACATCGCGCTGAGTGGATTCGAGTCACTGTATTACGTCCATTTTAACAGCCAGACTAATTGATCGTCTGTTATTCCTTGCAATTAAAGTGTTAGATAAATTACATGGATGTTTAGACGCCATTGCAAACAGATAAAAACCACCCCTAACTAAAATAAAAAACAAAACACAAATAAACACAAGCTGCATGCAAACTAAAAATATATTAAATATAAAAATAAAGAATGGTAAACACAATTCACACGCAAACTTAAAATGTATTAAATATAAAACACTAAAAAGAAAATAAAGATAACCAAACAACCCACGCAAACTAAAAATATAAAAACTACAAAGAAAGCTAAACAAAAGTTTGGATGCTTGAACAAAACTGCTTAGCTTGCACCATCTTAAGTGTTGCCAATTCAGTAATGCTAAAAGTCTTTAAATCCTTTGCAAAAAGTCTCAATTTTCATATAATATATTCCAAATTTAAAATACTATAAACAAACAAAATATATTTTTTCGTGCAAAAATATCTATTTATATTATTATTAATGGTCGGCTTGTTTTTTGAAGGAAAAAGGGTGGGTGAGAAATCTCTGACGTGATCTGCATGACTTATAAGCCTATTAGGCCCACACAAACAGAAACCATGCGGTTGACACTTTGCGTGTATTCAGCTGAAAAACATTGTTGTACCCAATAGCGGACCCACTGTAAAAAATGGGTCACAAATTATTAACAACATTGTAACCAAACAACGTTCAAATAGGCAACATTATAGCAGGACTTAATGTAAATTTGCAACCGGTTTGATACATAACGCCAGATATAATGGCACTTGCTTCACGCTCTATTTGAGCATAATTTTGCTCAGTCTTTTTAAGTGTTCTCAAGCCAAGTCAATAAGACGTTCCTTACCATTAGGCATTTCATATAAAATTACTGCACCGACTTCATAAGGTGAGGTATCACACCTCAGTGTAACAGGTTTAGCCATGTCATAATGAATAATCACTCTATAATTAAGAAGCATCCCCTTCATCTTTTCAAATGTTTTATTCACTTCTAAGCCAATGATGTTTCAACTCTAGCAGCTAATACATTTGTTTTAACACCGTGAACAAGTCTGATAAAAAAACAAGAATAGTAGCTAATAAATGCTAAAAAAAGATATTAGCTGAGAAATGTCTCTCAGAGCAGGGGTCTCCTTGACCGCTCTAAGTTTACTTGTGAGATGCCTCCCATATGCAATAATTTCCTTCTTAAAAATATACATTTATTTTCATTAACTTTAATCCATGCTAATTTAATCTCCTTTAAACCCTTTTGGTATTCTCTTCACATTCTTCATAGGATGATCCAAAAATGATCAAATCATCTAAATATTATATTTGAAGACGGTATAGGAAAGGTGGATAGAAACAGATAAAAGGGGGACGAACACAATATGGCCTTTACAATGAAAAGAAGAACACAGTTCACACTGTACACTGCTGCCAATGGACAAAGAGGTAATAGTTGCCTCTTAAAGAAAATTGATATAATACAATTACCTCATAAAGCGAAAAGAGGTTTTCCTTATAGAGTTATATCATTATATAGTCGCATCCAATGTCCTTTTCCTGTGTTTGTCCTTTATGTTATACCTTTTACATGTGCCTATATATGTGTTCTATCATTCTTTTCCATTTTCCTTTTTCTCCCCTTTTGTGTTTTTTTTGTTTTCTCTTTTAGGAAGTTGTGTTGCGCGTTTCACTCCTCCCTGATGAGTTCCGATAGAATGAAACCTGGGTTGGAGGGTTGGGTGGTGACGATCAATTTTCTTTAAGAGGCAACCATTACCTCTTTGTCCATTGGCAGCAGTGTAAAGTGTGAACTGTGTTCTTCTTTTCATTGTAAAGGCCATATTGTGTTCGTCCCCCTTTTATCTGTTTCTATCCACTTTTCCTATACCTTCTTCCAAATATAAATCCTCTAAATATAAAATAGTGTCAGATAATCCTAACAAATCTTGGTCTATGACCAGCTGAAAAATAGCTGGACTTGAAGCCACACCAAAACTTAACTTTGTATATTGGAACAGCTCCACGAATATTGATAGTCAGTAGTGGCCTAGATTCCGGACTAAGTTCCAACTGTTTTTATGGATTTCTGAAGTCTATCCTAGTATACCATTTACAAAGATGCAAGTATTTCTCAAAATATTGTATAACAGATATTGAGTGATCTGTCACCCTTGCAATAGACTAGACTGCCAATGATGGCGAGATTGAAGTTCGATCTTGATCGGGTGTACTGAGGGTGGTTTTCCATTCTCTTTCCATATAAATGTGGGTACACACTCTCTAAATTCAACCTTCCTCATTTGTAATCATTAGCATAGTTAGTACATAAGAATATAACCTGAACGAGTAGTAAGACACAATGTTAAAAAGATGCTGAAATATTACTTTATTTTTGTTTAAATGTGTGTGACTACTTCTATTAGAGAAGACAGGAAGAAGATGTCACCTTTGTGCATAAGACTCTTCCCACATCTTTTTTCTTTCTATAGGCCTTCTTTATTACATTTCTACTTTTTTAGTTTATTTTTCTTTATTTTTATAAATTAACATGATTATAAAATCATTGAGCCGTCGCATCGCGCCTCTTCATTGTTAAACTATCAACAGTATTTATAATTTCGTGACTTGATTAATAATGCTGCCTACCAGTGATCTAGCAGCAAGCCAAGATAGGATTTCCCATGTTAATGTAATTAAGTTTTATTTAGTGTGTTTTAAATATATAACATTGAAACAAAAACCATAAATTCTTAAATAGTTCTAAAAATAGATGTTGTGGCCATCTTATTTAGTTGTGAAAGGTGCCACTGGAGGTGGTTGTTGTCGATAGTGGGTGTGGCTACCCATTCCCTCTTATATTGTGCATTCAGCCACTTATGTGGAGCGTTCAGTTGGCATAAAACTTTGTATTGATTTTCATCATTGGCGGAGAAGATCATCCGGAGTTAAGTTTTGTGTTTATAACCAGTGATTCGTGTACACATTTAATATCAATCGAGTTTATGTTTTACCTAAAGTTTTCTTGTCCTGAAAATTAGTATTAAAATATGAATGATGGTTTATAAATTTATTTAACTGTGTTCTTACTATTGAACCAGCTGGAAATTCATCCATTATATATAGATATGGGCCACTTGAATTCTTCGAATCCTTGAATACTGACAAGTATTCGAGATTCGAGGTTTTATTGGATTTGATGGTCGAATCTTTCACCTCATAAACAAAGCATAATATTTTGATTTTTGAATTCATTGGTCGAACAAAAGAGAGAAACATGTGTAAAAATCTTCTTTTTTTAAATAATAATTGTTAGGCGTAGAGAATTTAACGTGCCTAATACCCTACCCTTCCACCCCTTTGAGAAACTTTGACTCAACCGGTTCAGCGCATGCTTACTTCTGAAACTTTCAGCTCAAGAACATTCTTGTAAATATTTTAATGAACACATTAAAGATTTTCAAAAACTGAATTTCAAAACTAGAATTACAAATAAACTCGAAATAAATAAAAATATATGGCTTTTTTAAAAAAATAGAAATAAGAACACACAATACAAAGTCAACAGCCATGACGTATATATTTACTCGCTAGCGGCCAGAATGATGATTGAATAAACAAGTAATGATATCGATTTTTCCTGTCTTTATTAATATTTGAGATCATATTTTAAAGTAAATATATTATTTATTCTTTTCAGTTAATATAAAGTTAACTCCTCTCTTCTAGAGTACAGTCGTGTTTCTTTTTTCTTTCGTTTAGCTGCACGTGTCAGAAGCATGGTTTGGTTTCCGGGTTGTATTACGCAGTAATTTAATAGCAGGTGCAGGGTTACGCTGCGTCTGTTTTTTTTTAATGTGCGCGCTCATAGAAAATAACCCCATTGGTCGATGGAAAGAAAGCAAAGAGTGGTTTTGGTTCGAGATTTGAACTACGGGGCTCACACTCCTCGGCTCAACAAGACGCTAGTCTTGTAGAAGCACATTCGTTCTTTTTCTAACGGCTTCTCCACTTGACGTCTAGTGAAGCAGGCATGCTTAGGAGGGTCATATCATAATGTTTGAATAGATGGGCATACTGTCCATTTAATGTATATCATGTACAGTGTTTATACGTTTGACGAACTGTAACTTTAAATTCATGTATAATAAACTTAACTATACTCTGAAATATACAGAAGTTTAGTATCTACTAACTAGTATCCATGCATACAACTTTAAATAAGGTGGAGTACAATTAATAGTAACAACGTGAGATGTTACAAATGGCGCACAACGTGGCAGCAAATAAGATCAACAGTAGAGATACTACAATTGGCATCCCAACGAGGGGTTAGTGATGTTACAAATGGCATCTTAACAAGGTAACAATTAACGACAATGTTACTGTAGTACATTACAAATGGCGTCTCAAAGTGGGGCATTAGCAGATAGGAGTTTGTACGTTACAATTGGTGTTCCAACGTAGGGCTAAACAACAGGACATTACAAATGGCGTTCCAACAAAGGGCACAACCAGAGCGACAGGACATTACAAACATGACTTAATTCTTACTACCCATTGGTTTTAATTATCTACAACAATGCGAAGAACCCCAATTTATTTCATACAATCTTTAAGTTAGATATTTTGTTGGGTTTCATGAAAAATAAATATTGTCAACAGTTTGACACCGATAAAACTGTTTATTTAAGCCTACTGGCCTATGTATTGTATCGATTATTTGTTTAGAATCGATTCAGGTAATCTTATCTCTTAGTAAGTGTATCGAGTTTTAATAATCAAATAACAACTTGCTAATTAATAATTTGTTTTTAAATTGATTTTAACTAAGAGTTTACTATTTTCTTCAAATATGTTATTGAAGTAATTGTAAAAATATTCAAACGCAGTCTTGTCTAATAAAATAGGAATGAACATATTGCAAGAGTTGAAAATATGTTCGTGTTTTAAATAAAATGTATTCTCAGAAATTGATATATCACAAGAATTGAATATATTTCTTGTTCTCTATGCGAAGACAGATAATAGGTATCAAAGAAAATAATAATAATATATACTTAGGCATTATTGAGCTCACTATTTCCAATGTATGTTTAACTGTTAAGCATGTTGTTTTAGTTTTTTTTATTTTAACTTTCTTATCAAAATAAAGTATAATACCTCAAGATGATTAAAGTTGATCAAAAGGTAACTAGGGCTAATCTGTTTATTTCCTATATATTTATAGAAACTTAACTCATTCTATCAACCCCTTTAAAAATAACTTGACTCTAAAATTTTGATTGACTTTATTTATAAACATTAATATGAGTCTAGATTGTTTAACTTGGCTAGATTTTAACCAATATTTTGCAAGGGGTGGTTGAAAGCATGATTGAAATAAATCTTTATTTACAGCCTAAGCCTATATTGTGTAATGTATGTTTATTTGTAAATCATTAAAATTTCTAACAATTTGTTGGGATTCGGATTCAATATTTGAGATTCAAAAATAAAATGTAGATTCGGATTCGACCCATCTCTAATTATACCCAAAGAAATAGCGTCTTGCTCTGAACCATGCAATTATTTACATTAAGTTTACATATTGACAGTCTCTTGCGGACATTGTGAATTTAGGTTAGGGCCACCACTTTCTATTATCCAGACCCATCCATACCAAAAAAAACCTTACCCATCTAAATTTTATATTTATATTCAATATCTCTATAGCGAAAACCTATTTGCTTTGTGAGGTAATGGTACTATATCTGGAAGAAGATAAAGGAAAGATGGATAGAAACATATCAAAGGAAAAAACACAATATGGCTTTTACAATGAAAAGAGAAGAACACAGTTCACACTTTACATTGCTGCCATTGGACAAAGAGGTAATGGCTGCCTCTAGGGCTCTGCAAGTACTCGAGTTTCGAGCCGAGCTTGTCCTTTAAGCTCCAGATCAAGATAAAAAAATATTGTAAGCTAGTCATTTTTGAGCTTTCACTTTATATACTTAATAATCAATTTTTAAAACGCAATAGTAAACATAGGCCGTTTATTTGAGTTAATATCGGCATTTCCACTTATAAATTATTCGGTTACTTAACAAATTTTTTAAAACTAACATCAAACACATAATAGAGCTATAAAACCACTTTCAACCTGTATGTTTATTCATTATTGTCATCCATTTTGAATTATACTTGATTGAAGTTGTTTACTTGTGTTTCCATGACAAAGCAATGGAAATAAAAATAAAAATAGTGAAGAAGATTACTAAATATTTGAATGATTCTTTTTACTATTTTTACCTGGTCCCTTTCTAAAGTAATGATTTGTCTTAGATTAAAAATGCAATATCAATAATATATTAAATGTTTTCAAACTTAAGATATTTAAAACTAGTATTAATCAATACGTACATTTAGCTACAAAACTACCACTTCTTTAGTTCCTATTTAGTTATAGAATTATGTGGGTTATACTGTTTATAATCAATGTTGATCTAATTTATTGTAATACATATTTTACAAAACATTTACATTTATATTAAAAAAGTATTTACTATTTCACATTGTTTGCTAGAAATATTATTTTAGTCATATTATTTTTAATTTTAAAGTATGAGCATTAACTTTTATAAGCATTAAAAATTGAATTAAAGTAAATTTCTCAATAAAATAGTGTCTAACGAGAGCCCATACAATGCGCATATGCGACTGCGCATAGAGGAATGGAAATGGAACAGAAGTTGTGATCATGCATGATTACACTTAAGGAATAATAAACAACATATGAAACACTTTAAATTTCTAACAGCTTATGATTCTTACATTTTCTTGTAGGGTAAATTAAGTTACTGAAGCATATTTTGGGGACATATTAGCTTATTAAACTGTTAATTTTATTAACTTTTTATCAAGACAGTGACCCGCCTCGGCGTAGTTGGTTAACACGCTTGTCGTGTTGAGCTCGACTGCTGAGGACGGGGAGATCGAGGTTCGAATCTTGGTCGGGTGAACTGGGGGTGGTTTTTCCTAAATGGTTTTCCACTCTCCCTCCACACAAATGCGGGTTCACTTCCTTTAATTCAACCTTCCCAATTCCTAAACCATTTAAAGTAATTAGTACTTAAAGCTTATAACCCGAACGGGTAGTGGGACGCGGTGCTAAATATTATTATTATTATTATTATCAAGGCAGTGTCACTCTACAATAATGTAAAGTTATAGTGAAGGAAGCCAACCTGAAAGGATAGTTAGGTTAGGCCTAGATATAAACAAACTTCTCCAATTTTATTACACTTTTTCACTTACCACTTTTTAAAACTTCCACAGTCGCACATTGTTTTGAACTTTCGGAAATATTTATTTTTAATCTGAAGAGACACTAATGAAAAAGTAATATTACTGAAAATTCGAAACAATGTGCTACTGTGGATGTTTTGAAGGAGTGGTAAGTGTAAAAGTGTTTGAAGAAATGAAGATAGAAGTGTGTTTTTCTATCTAGGCCTAACCTATCATTTAAGGTTGACTTCCTTTACTATCACTTACCTTACATTACGGTGCAGTGTTTATACACTATCTTATTGTGCATTTCCAAGCCATCATGCAATTATTCATTTTATTAATTTTTTTATAGTGTCATTTTAAAGTCCTTAAAGATATGAGTGTTGAATCCATCTTAATTATTTTTTCTACTATGCTCTATTTTTTTAGTGTTTTTCTTATTTTTAAATGCAATAAATTGTGTTTTTTAAGTGCTATTTCTAATTTAAAAACCTATATTTCCATTTTTTTTACTAAAAGTATTTATATTTCTAAAAATGAATGTCATTCATATTTTAAGATTATGTGTTTTAGTATATTTTTTAAATCTGAAATTTTAAATATGTGATACCTATTTACATTTAAAATAAACACATATAATATACAATTTAACATTTTAAAATTATGAATGTATTCAAACTCGGGAGCTTTTAGAAATGCTCGACTCTAGTTCGACTCAAATTGATCGCTACCACCCAATCACCTGCTCTAAGATTCATTTTATCAGAACTCATTAGGAGGGAGGGAGAAAAATACAACACAACTTCCTAAAAGAGGTAACTAAGAAATACAAATGTTTAAAAAAATGACATAACATATAACATTTGGGTAGGAACATGTAAAAGGACTGAAAAACATAAACGGACAATCACAGAAAATGGACATAGTATGTGATTAAATAATTTATATCTTTAAGGTAAAAGCTTTTTGCTTTTTGAGGTAAAAGCCATATCATGTCCGTTCTCTTTTATGTGTTTCTTTCTATATTTCTTTTGCCTTCTTTTAAATATAACAAAATGTCCCTGAAGGGTTTGGAAAGAAAGTTGGAAGAATAGATCCCTAAGGGATGGTAGGAGAGGAGGGAGAAAGAATGGTGGGGAGAGATAGAGGAATAAGGCAGCAATTTATCAAGCTAACACAGCTTGCTTTTAATGCTAGAACTTTTGTATACAGTAATTTGAAAGCTTTTTTTTAAAAGTGGTAATATTAAGATCAATGCTGACCCGCATCAGTGCCCACATGCTATAAGGCATCACTCTTGCAATAGCGTAGATGTTAGGTAGATCATGGTTTGATCCTGGTCGGGTGTACTGCGGGTACACGTCTTCTAAAAATTCTACCCTCATTCCTAACACATTAAGCCTAATTAATATATATAAATATATATGGCTAGCCCGAACAGTTAGTAAGACGTGCAAAAAAAAAAAGAGCCAGGTATTGATGAATCAAGAGGTTCTTAGCTTAGATTTAATAAGAAGTGATGGTTTTTTCCCTGGGATGAGAGGCTTAATATTTATTGTTATTGAATGAATTTTAAAATCTTTAGGGTAATGCCACAAATTGATTACATAGTCTACTAAAATGAGGTATGTCTGTATCCACAATATCTCCAGCAGAATTACAGATGCTACTTTTGTAAGGCGGGATTACATTTCAATACTAAATTAGTATATGCTATCATCGTCACTACTTTTTTCCTTAAACCATGCTAACCTATCTTCTCTTGGAACATCTTGTCTTACCCTTGTTCAACGATGTATGTCTATGATTGATTTCAATTGGTTAGTATCTAGTAATGTGACAGGGATTCAAACAGCACACTTTCACTGCAAGGATCTACACCAATGACTGCTGGAAAGGCAAGGAAGTTAATTTCATTATTAATTTTGCTCCATGACTCATTAGAATCATTTTGTCTATATTCACTCTTGTCGGTTGACACGTGTTTTGCCAGTGACGAGGTGGTCTAATTTCGAGTCCTGTTGCATTTAGGTGTATTTATTAGAAATTGGTTGAATCCACTATTTCTCGAATTCACATTTTAGTTTCTAATATTGAATCTGAATCCTAGCAAATTGTTAGAAATTTTAATGATTTACAAATAGATCTATATTACACAATATAGGCTTAAACTGTAAATTAAGATTTATTTCAATCATGCTTTAAATTTTAATCAACAATCTAAACTCATATTTTGGTTTAAAAATCAAATCAATCAAAATTTGAGTGTCTTTTAGTTATTTTTAAAAACATTGATAGAATGAGTTAAGTTTCTAAAAAAAAACATGGGAAATAAACAGATTAGGTCTAGTTACCCTTTGATCAACTTTAATCATTATTGAAGGATTATAATATATTTTAATAAGAAAGCAAAAATAAAAATACAAACAGATTAAAAAAAGAGATTCAAACAACATGCTTAACAATTAAACATGCATTGGAAATAGTGAATTTAATCATGCCTAAGTATGCACTATTATTATTTTCTTTTATATCTAATGTTGCATAGAAAACAAGAAATATATTCCATTCTTGCAATATGTCGATTTCTGAGAATATATTCTATTTAAAAGTCTTGCTATATGTTTATTCCCATTATATTAGGCAGTACTATGTTTGAATAGGTTTACAATTACTTCATTAATGTATTTAAAAAAATAATAAACTCTTAGTTAATATCAATTTAAAAACAAATTGTGAATTTTGATTTTTAAAACTTGATAGCACTTACTAAGTTATCAGATTACCTGAATCGATTTTAAGCAAACAAACGATATACGATGTGTAGGCTGATAGGTATAAATAAACAGTTTATCGGTGTCTAAATGTTGACAGTATTTATTTTTCATGAAACCCAACAAAATATCTAACTAAGGATCGTATGAGATAAATTGGTGTTCTTTGCATAGTTGTAGATAGTTAAAATCACTTGTATAGTAAGAATTAATTAACAGCCGTGTTTATTTAATCATCACTCTGGCGAGTAAACATATACGTCAGGGCGGCTGACTTTGTATCGTGTGTAATGTGTTTTTATTTCTGTTTAAAGAAAAACTGTAATTTGTTTTATTTATTTTGAGTGTATTTTTAATTCTAGTTTTGATTTTCAATTTTTGAAGAGTTTTAATGTTTTCATTAAAATATTTACATGATTGTTCATGAGGTGAAAGTTCCAGAAGTAAGCATGTGCTATAACAGTCGAGTCAAAGCTTCCCATAAAGGTGCAAGGTTAGGATACTAGGCACACTATATTTTCTACACCTAATTATTATAATTTAAAAAAAAAAAGAGATTTTATCCATGCGTATTTCTTTTGTCTGACAAAATAATGATTATGCTTTGTGTATGAGGTGAAAGATTCGAACATTGAATACAGTAAAACACCGAATCCTTGAATCTCAAATACTTGTCATGATTCGAAGATTTGAGTGGACCATCTCAGGTATTTATCATAAAAAATCTCTCATTCCGCGCATATACCCTACATTTATACTAAATTATACCATCTTTACTCTTACTCCATAATTGTAATTTAATGTGGATGACCCTTTTGGTTGATCAAATGGTATAAACTCTATAAAGTGTCACTCTCATGTAAGTGTACTGCTCAAATCCCGGCCGAATGTACAGATTTTTTTTCTTATCCCCTAAATGGCTTTTTAGTCATCCTCCATGAATTTTCGGGTACACATCCTGTAAATTCAACCTTCTTCATATTTACCACCTTAGTGTAATTAGTATGTGGTGTTAAACCACCACCACCAGAGTCTAGCTTGTACTATTGCAATTTAAAAAAAATTAAATTAGTAAATAAAGTAATCAAACACCTTAGCTGAGTTGTTAATGTATCTATTGAGCTAAGGGTCCTGGGTTCGATTCTCAGCATGATGGAAAAAATTATCATGGGTGAAATGTGTGTTTACCCTTTCACAATGATGAATGAACTGCCAGGGAGTGGAAGTTGTGCTTGTTCTAGTGTACATTATATTATCAGGTATATGAAGCTACAACAGGCCTAGTTAGTCGGTAGTGGAAAATATACAGCTTGAATAAAAAAACTGACCAAGACTATAACTATAGACTGCAAACAGTAATGGATGTAGAGTAAAGGATAATGGCACACCCAGAAATTAATCTTTTTTTTAGGATTTGTTTGGTGTACCAACATTCTCTAATAGTAGAGTGATGAGAAAAGAAAAGTGTTGAGGTTAGCTTTCAGGGTCAAAACTTTGTGAATAACATCCTATTGAAATAGACAGTGTGAAAGAACGAGAGACTGGATTAAATAATAATAAAAAAAGATTAAAATACATACTAAGTTGAGAAAACACATCAACATTCTCTACATGAAAATGTTAAAATATATATTTAAAAAAAAATTCTACTTATTCTTTTAGTGCTGATATGTACTTACATCGATACCACATCCTTGAGAGTGGTAATAATAAATAAAATAAAAGGAGATCAAAAATAAATTATGAATAATGGACCACTGAAATATTTATTCACCTCAATACTAAATAAATCAAGTAACAAAATTGAGATAAAACTAAATACAGACACACATGAGCATCCCAGACAACCAACCAACCTAACTAAAAGCTAATCATGTTCAAAACTAAACACCCAGCAAACATAGTTTTTTCTATTTATTTATATATATCCAAATGCAAACATATTGCTTTGTTTATTGAATTAAAAAATTAAACACTTTTTTATGTTTAAGCTATAACTTTTATTATGCATAAAGATGTATTAAACTTTAACGTCTGATTACAGAAATGCAATGTGAGAATGGTTCAACATAGAAATGTATATGACATAAAAACTTACCCTCGACTAATGTTAACAATCAACTTTACAGTCACTATCACATTTGTGCTCATGATATATACAAAATGTTCAACAATAGCAGCAATGATAATATTTGTTATATTATAAAAACCACACAAACATATTTCTTGGCTATTCTCATCAAAAATGAATATCCATTAGAGTCATCAAAAGAATATGATTTGATTAAATTTTAATATCAGCAATGTGTAACGATGAAAATTCTGGATTAGTATCACTTTACAGTGTTGTTTTTGTAATATAACAACATCCATAACTTGTTCAGAAGTTTCTGAAAAGAATGTTTGATAATAGTAGTTTTTTGCTGGGTAACTGGCGCGCCCTATACCCTGAAACCCCGTGCAGTGGTCTCAGTAGTAAGTCTCATGCTCCACCCACCCTCCAGGGTTACGACGCAAGATGTAACGTCGTGTCTCGTCATATATCCACATGCAGATCATGAAGGGCACAGCAGCAAGCCACCAGTGAAACCTAAATAAGCAAGCAGAAATATTATGACACTAAAACATATTAGAATTTAATTTCATAATTATATGTATCCAAAGCATAAACCCTTATAAATTTGTATTGCTCAGTTGGGGTGGAGATTACTTTTTATTATACATTGGCTCTATATGGTTATTAAGTTACATTAACCTCAATGATTAAATTAATATCTTAAATAATAAAAATTGAGATTGTAAAAAAGATGAAACTAGCTAGTAAAATAATAGTTCACTTAGGGAAAAGTAAAAAGGCATGTTTTGAATTTCAACACAAAGCATTAACATCTCCGTTTTGTCAATTTTTAAAAATATAATTTAGTCACAGAGTTAATAGGAGTCATTTCACACTAGGCAACAATCACTGGCCAACTATCAACTTTGTTGATTAACATGGAGGTAGGTTGGGGTTTTCACATAAAACAAATGAGTTACTCGGCCCAACAACAGTAGATCAGAAGTGACCCACTAATGGTGATCTGTGGCATAGTTACCCATCAGAACGACTGTCAACTACATGGCAATTGCTTGGTTAATCACGTGTTTATATTATTTCGTTCACACAAGGCAGCAATCACATGCCAGTCTCCCAAGTGGCGCCAACTCGCAAGCCACCTGTTGAATTTTGTTCATGATACAGAAGATTATCTTTTTCTATTTGATTATCTGAATATCTATTGTCTGGTGGTTTTCATCAACACTGTCAAATCTTGTGCAGTTGTTTTGAGATCAGTTTACCTGAATTAAACATTGAGGATTTTATATCTGAAACTGAACAATGGCCGGCAATACGGAATTTATCACAGGAAGGTGCTATTGCCATTCATATTACAATAGCTGCCTTATGAATTTCTTCTCTCACATTTCAAAGAAGTTCATCAAAATATGTCAATGACATCCAAAAATACTTTAAAGATTTATGAATATCTATGATTAAATTAAGATAATTAGTATAGAAGAAAACTTTTTATACAATTCTTGGAAATGATTAGCTTATTTTCTTGTTGTTCTTTGGTCGGGTAAAGAAACAGTTATAAAATGGCAAGGGAAAGAACAAATTATGAAAACGGAACCCAAAATCAATCAAGGAAATGTAATTTGAAGTCTATTACAATAATACAGCATTTAGAACGGTCTTTTGAAAAGCAAACAATACTGTGTCGATATGTGTAAGTGTAATATTGTATTAATACTGACTCATATGTCAATAACAAACATTTAACCTTGGACCGAAAAAAATAAACTAAGAAACTGACTAAAAAATCTGGAATGATCTGGCGCTCACTTTTTTTCAAAGACCCAGCAAGTGTGTAGTGTTTATATGATTTCTAAAATCGGTTATAATGCCGTTTATTTGAAGTCTCTAATTAATGGAAAATTTAAGTGGTGGTGAAAAAAGTAATTGTATTGCATGTGGATATTTAGAAGAGTGTCTTTATACTACTTCCTTAAGAAATATGCAGCCATAAGATAAAATTTTGTTTCAATACTGTTGTATTATTAATGTGCGATTAAAAAAAAAGGTGTATTCAATCTTTCATATTTTGACTGATTTTACTACATATTTTGTAGGACAGTACTAAATAATTATTGGGGTTTAGCAATAAGCTACAACTTAATGGATCATAAGGAAACAATAGCATCTCTAAGACATGGATTAAGAAGAAGTCTCAATACAGGTTTTAAAATACAGGTAATGAAATTTGCTCACACTACAAGCAAAAGGAAAACAGGAAGAAAATATGACATTGATGAGAAGAACACATGTTGTTACGAGTTTGAAATAGGACAAACTTCAGTATGCTGTTTCAACAATACAAGTAGTTCAAAGATACAAACATGGTCAGCATCCTTAAGTCGACGCAAAAGTTTTTTTTCTTTGTGACCCAAGTGACCTCATTTTGAATTTTTTAATAAATGTTTTTTATTTTATTCCCTAGCAATCCAATTTTATGAAAACTTTTTCCTCAGCTGTAATAAGATCATATGCTAATAACACATGCCTTTTCAGTAATAGAAAACTAGAATTAAAACCATCAAACGCCCTAACTCCCAAGTAATTTCTTACAACAAGATTTCAATCAAACCAAATAAGTTTGTATGGTAATAGTTACTTGAGAGGAAACATCTTGAGACCCTTATCCATTCCAGGAGTGTAGGCAAGGAACGCAGCCAGTGCAGTTTCAAAAATTAAACTGAAGTTCATCATCCAGTTCCTGGAACACCACATGTTACATTAAAACACCAAGTATCGAATCATCAAGTATTTCTTGTAATACTTTCTTCGTTGATTGCATGGTCCAAGGCGTCATCTCACAATAGACTAGACTGCCAATGACAGCGAGATTGGAGTTCGAATCCCAATAGTCTCTACTGAGGGCGATTTTTCCTAAATAGTTTTCCACTCTATGCAAATGTGGGCAAACTTCCTCTTAAAACTAATTCAGTCTTCTTGATCCTTAACTTATTAGTGTAATAATTAGCTGTGTGTACAACCTGAACAGATAGTAGGACGCGGTGCTAAAACAAATGTGTAATGATGAGAAGAAAAAAAGGTTTGCTCCCCTTAATAATACAAATCATGAACAAAGGTTACCTGTGAAGGATTCATGATGTGTAATGCAATCCTTAATCATAAAAAGTGGGGGAAAGATAATTTTTTTAGATACATTTAAAAATTCTATTAAATTATGGCATTCATTTTCACGGACAAGATAATGGGATAAAACTATTTACTATAAAATAATTATTCATAGAAAATGTATTTTCACTCATGGGAATAAATAATAATAATATTTAGCACAGCGTCTTACTACCCGTTCGGGTTATACGCTCTAAGTACTAATTACTCTAATGGATTAGGAATTGGGTAGGTTGAATTAGAGGAAGTGAACCCGCATTTGCGTGGAGGGAGAGTGGAAAACCATTTAGGAAAAACCACCCCCAGTTCACCCGACCGAGATTCGAACCTCAATCTCCCTGTCCTCAGCAGTCGAGCTCAACACGACAAGCGCGTTAGCCAACTACACCACTGAGGCGGGTAATAAATAATAATAGATATAGGCTAAAAGTTAAGTACAAATAAAAGGAATTAACTTGGCCTGCATGGGAATTATAATTAGAGAAATTACTTAATCAAGAACAGGCTTTTAGTCGAGAGCTTTTGAGACTTTGGTACACTATCGCATAGGGTTTGTGTTTTAATTATCCGTATGGGTTTTATATTAAGATTTGTAAGGTAACAATCCGGCACCTTAGCTCAGTCGATAACATGTCTTATTTACTGAATAAGAGTCCCAGGTTCGATTCCTGGCATGGCCACAAAATTCAACATTGGTTAAATGTGGGTTTACCCCTCACAGTGATGAATTAACGGCTGGGGGTTGGATCTTGTGGCTGTCCTAGTAAAATATATTATAAGGCATATGAAGAAACGACAGACCTAGCAAGCCAGTAGTGGGAAATCTATAGCCTGAATAACAAATATACTCAGGATAAAGGTTGGAAATGGTAACAAATATATAAAACTAGGTTAGGTTGTTTAAAAATAGTAATTTACTCTCTCACAGTCAACATTTTTTGTTAGTTTTTGTACTAGGTTAGATCGGCTTAAAATAATAATATAATATCTGACAAATTTTTGCGCCTCCTTTTAGTAATTATCACTCCCCCTTTTCCTTGAAGGTCACATCCCACAGTTTGTTACATCTTGTATAGCTTCTAAAATAGGGGTCATAGGATAATTCATCATAAAAAGACACCTTTCAGGATAAATGAAGTGTACATGAGTGAACCAAAGGAACAATGTTATTTGTGGTGTTATTTAGATGTACCCTTTAGATTTAGTTTTGGTTATTTCTCTTGTCCTATAAAAAGTGCTTCTTCTTCTTATTATTATTATTTATTAACAATGTGTATAAGCCTGTGCAAACCTTAGAAATTTTGAATCTTACTAAAATGTGGATTCGATTCTGAGCTCTCGAAATATTAATATAAGAGATTTGTGGTGGATTCGAAATTAAATATATCTTAGATTCGGACTCGATGGGTTTAGTTCAAAATTCAAATCTTTTCATACTTTAGAATAATTTTAACTTTCTATGCTCTTAAACAGCAAACCATTATTTAAAAAAATGTATTTTACCAATAACATTTTGTAAGTTGATCATGAGGCTGTTTACATTTTATATTATCTAATAGTCTCATTTTGATTTATTTTACCAGAAAAAATTATGGATATCGTAATAATTAAAAATGTATTCACTGGTAAAACAGCTAAGTACTTGATGCAAGCACACAGTACTAAAATTATTTAAGTTCACATGTAACCTTGTTGGAGCATCCATCTTAATTTAATTAACTTCTAAAATCAGTATGGCCAACATAGGAATTTAATTTACCAGTGAGTTAAATAAATATCCTATCACTACATTTATGAATGTCCAAAATAAATATATTTTATTTTTACTTATCTTAAGTTAAAGTTATCCTTAATTAAAATATACTCAGTTTAAAATATTTTAATCATATCGAAACAAAATCATACAAAAGTCTCGTATGTACAGTACATCTGTTGAGATGAGCATACGCAATTGTTTCTCAAAAACCTATGAAAGATAACAAAAGCATTATATGTTTTACCACTTGTTTTAAACTGCAAAAAACGAATGAGGCTTAGTGATAAATTAACTATTATGTTAACTTTGAATTAAATAGTGAAAATTTGTTTCCTACAGACGTAACTTATATTAACAGATTATTTGCAATTATTTAGATTGATTTGTGGTAAATAACTTGCATTTTACTACAAAAAGGTCAATACATACATATCTATCTAAAAAAAGTAAAAACTTTTTATTCAGGGTGTTTGAAGCAAAAAATCCAGGTAGGGCCTACCATGTACCACATTTTTGTATATATTATCAACCTTTTAACTAATATTCAAAATATGTTGTGATCTTTGTTTGATGTTTCATATTTCAAGGTTAGTGTTATTGATAATTACATAATACAATTCTTTTATTAATTTAAAATGTGTCTAATTTCCATAATATGACAACTCACATTTTTTAAAATAATTTACCTTATTGTATTCGAAAATATTAACATATGATAATATTCAACTTAAGATTAAATTTAAAATATGTTCATAGACTCTTAAAATATGTTATTTGATTTGGATGTGGAATATATTCAAAATAAAATATTTGATTTAAAATGTATTTATTTTAGCATGATATTTGATTCGGAATCGATTCTAGCTAGTTTCCAGGATTTGGATTCTTTTCGAAATGTAAAATCATAGATTTGTATAGGCCTAAATGTGTAGATGTGACACTTTCCTAATCAACATTATTTTTTGACAAAAAACAAGTGTTGCAATTTGTAGATGTGTGTACCTCATGCCATGGTGAAATATTGAGCTCCTCCTAGTCTTGCAAATGATGAGGTCCACCCATTGGACCACCACGATGGTCACGAAGAACCCTGTGTGACAAGTGAACTCGAGCTCCTTCCTGCTTTGGTATGTCTGCAGAAACAAATAAAAGCTTGGCAAAAAAAAAACTTTAAAAATGTAGCTCCACTAGGAAAGAATAAAACTAAAAGAAAAGTCGAACTATGCTAATTTCCTTTTCAACATTTAAAGCTTGAGAAAACAATTATTTTAGTTCACTGTCAGAATAACTTATATGATATTTTCAAGGTCAACCAGTGCACATAACACTGGTAACAGTTACTTAAAGAAAGTAACACCATTCAGACTTGACTTATACTCTCAGATTATTAGCAGTTATGTAGCGTTATTTGTGGTAATAGTTTCCATTTCACTATAAAAAGGTTAACGGTTAAAATGGTTTTTCAACAACAACAAAATTGTAGCAAACTAACTCAAATTTAAGTGGAATAGTGTTATGAACCTGCCTGTATGGGGTGATAAAAGGGGAGAGTTGTCGGAGGGCTACCAACCCACATGTAAAAAAATTGTTTCAAACCTCAAAAGCAGACTTAAAATATGACAGAAAATATATTACAAACAACTTTCCCTAAAAGGATGGCAATTTGGAACATGGAATGTCAAGAGGATGTACCAAGTGAGTAATCTCAGAAGTCACAACATTGATGTAGTAGCTTTACAATATATTAGATGGCTTGAAAAAGGAACATTGCGTAAAGATAATTATGTAATATTCTCTGGAGGATGGAGCGCAAGGCACAAGTTTGGAACAAGTTTTATTGTGACAGATTGATTCAATTGGTATACAAATTTAAAATAATAAGACAAAATAATATAAATCCCAGTGAATTTGGTTAAGAGGAAGAAGAAGAAAATAAAAACATAATTTATGAAAATCTAGAAGAGATCTTCGAAAATATTAAAAACACTATTGTAAAAATCATACTTGGTGACTTAAAAGCAAGAGTTTGGCGTTTCTAGTTCAAACTAACTAAAGGAAAGAGATGTTTACATCAAGACAGCAGTGCCAATGGAGTACGGTTAATAGGTTTCAGAGAATCATAAAATATGACTGTGAGCTCATCCACCTTCTCACAAATGGATACATAAGAAAACATGGACTTCACTAGATGGTCGAGTGGTGAATCTGATAGACTACGATAGGGACTAAGGATGAAAAGTGGTTCGGAGAAGAGGAAGACATAGAGAGGAGCTTGCAGTGACATTGATCACTTTGTGGCAGGAAGGCTTAAATCGGCAAATAAAGACTAAAGTAGGTATATAATATGACATCAGCAAGTTTAAACAACAAGAAAGAAAACAACTATACATGATAGAGATAGAAAATCGCTTTGGAATACTGCTAGGCAGGGAAGAGAGGGAAGAATAAACAATTGATATCAAGTGGAACACAATTAAAACACGTTAAAAGAGACTGGAAAAGAGGAAGTCATCTTGGGGAAAAATGGCTAAAAAACATGGATAAAGGAAAGAAATCTACTGAGTAGTGAGTGAGAAGAGAAACATCAAGATTCTAGGAATAGAAAGGAGAAAGCACATGAATGTGTTGATATCAAAATATTAGAATTTTATTACTCCCATTATTATTATTATTATTATTAAAAGACCAGCAGGTCACCCAAAATGTCAAGAGTAGAAATGTGTTTCAATCAATAATAGGATTAAGAAATGGACATTGTGGAAGCAACCAGGAGGGCAATCTGATCACTCACTGATGATTAAAAATCCTAGAATGGCAGAGAGAATGTTTTTAACATGGACATGTCATTAGGATGGGGCCAGAAGAATGGAGACAAAGAACTTTACTGAAAGTGGAAGATAACACATGAAATGATGTGGCGCAAATCAGGATAAGATGAAGGCAGCTGGGGAGGTCGGCACATGTTCTAAAGGGTTTCTAAATACCAGATAAAGATGAGTTTTATGAAGAGAAAATTATGGCTAAAATTTCTTATTACTGCAAAAATTATAAATAACTTTAAGTGACTTATTTTATATTTCGAGTAATATTATACAAAAATCCTTTTTAAAACTATATTGTATATTTCTTGATACTATAAAAATTTTAATGTGCGACAACAACTTGTATGAAAATTTTTATTCTACAATACAGGCTTCACCTTATTAGAGAGTAAAATAATGTGATATATTAACTTGTTTAGATTTTGTTCTTATCAATTATAGTGTTAACTTGTAAATTTTCTATTACTTTTATGTTAAATTTATCAATGTTTAACACCTCTCACATTTCATCATACCAAGTTCCTTTTATTTTTTAACTAGTTTCATGTTATTTTAGCTGTGTATATTCATTTTATGATCTGTTAATTCGCCAACTATACTGTAACTATTACTATATCAATATTGAGTCACATAAATGTAAAATCTAATACTAAAACAGTTCACTTTTTTATTTTTATATATTTGATTTGTCCACAATTTGGCCTAAACCTATGTGAACAAGTTACATTTCTAATTATATGAACAAATTATATTTCAACCTATGTGATCCAATCATGCTTCAATTTGTGTGAACAAGTTCCACCTCTCCTGACTGCTTGGTGTCCATATATTGGAAACCAAAGGGAAATTTTGTTATTAAATTAATGTGCTAGTATATAAGGAACTTCTTTGTGAGTGAGATGATAATACAAGGTTTAAATAAATTATTAAATTGTTTTTCATTGAAAAACAAATTAATAATTGTGTGTACTTAGGAAGTTTGTTCAAAAATATCAGCTAAAAACAATTTAAACCTACTTTTCGAAGTTTTATTTTACTGAAACTGAAAGTGACAACATGATGAAAAGTATATCTACTTCTTCTGTTGAAATGGTTTTTTGAGGTTTGTGTAGTACCTTAAACAAATGTAATAAACTTGAATGCACAAAAAACTAGAGATGTCACAAAACCTCATTTTCTTGATTCTGATTCTTAAGTTCAACCTCGATATTTCAACTCTTGAACATTTTCTATTTCATTATTTATCCAAGCATTCAACATCATATAAAAACCAATTTATTTAACTTCATAGTATAGAAAAAAAAAAAAGTAAATCATAGTTTAAAAAAATCATTTTTCATTTTAAGGAAGAAAAACATCAATTTTACCAAGTACCTATCAAAGCATGTTATACCTAATTAATAAAATAATTATAATTGATTATTAAAAAAGGTATAATCACATTCAATATCCATTTAATGTGCTTGTCCTTAATGTTATTTGTTTCTTTTACTTGTTTCTATCTATGTGTCCTATAATTCTTTATCCAATTTCCTTTTTCTTCCTTTTGGGTATTTTGATTTCTTTTTTAGGAAGTTGTGTTGCGCATTATAACCTCCCTCCTGGAGAGTTGTGATAGAATAAAACCTAGATCAGGGGATTGGGTGGTAACAATCGATTTTCTTAAAGGGGCAGCCACTACCTGTTTGTCTAGTGGCTGCAATGTAAAGTGGGAACTGTGTTCTTCTTATCAATATAAAATACATATTATGGTTGTTACTTTTAAATGTTAATAGCCACCTTTCCTGACTTTCTTCATAATACAAGTACATATAAAAAAATACATCATGAAGGAAAAATGGCGACAACCTGCTATATTAGATTAAACATCGAAAGGAGGATAAAAGGGGAAGGTCTACACACCTACCAGAAAATTGTAGGCCTCAAAGTTGGCAACTAAAACACAACAAAACACATAATTAGGTAATTTTTGGGATACATCAGTCCCCTTCTTCAGGAGAAGAGGCCTTGCCCTTCAATCCTCCTTTCAATGTTTAATTCAAGATGCCTCATAAAGCGAAAAAATATTTTCCTTAAAGAGATAAAGGTATAATAAACAATTGTTGAAAATACATGTCTTTTAAATTCACCAAATAGAGTTGTTAACTGAAACAAAATAAAGAAGGCCCTCATATATGCTGATTCAGTATAGGCGGTTTACTGCTCTCCAATTTTATTTACTTTTAATAAAAAGATATAAATATGTTTATAACTTTCAAACCACACACCAAGCGATAACAGGCCATACTATCGTCACCACAAATGCGCGTATGGTGTACATTACTTAACTCATCGTCAGTGATAGTCACAACAAGAAGAATGGAGAATAAAATAGTAAGTACACTCACTGTAGTATATGATACACACTATTATTACTTTATTTAATGTTGTAACTCGATAAGGAAAACCTCTTTTCACTTTATGAGGCAATTATTTAATGTTGGTAATGTCTTACTTTGAATAATTTACCAATTAAAATTTATCATATTTATGTGTGTTGCATGAATATCACATTATAAAATAGTTCTGTACTAGCCGTGGTTTCACATAACCGCGGTAGATCTAGAAATGTATTAACCACAGATATGGGGCCCTACTCTATATAGCAAATAATGGCATATAAACTAATAGAGACAATTGCTTACTACTAATTCTGAATTTTATCGTTGTGCTTAGCTGCTTGAATATCCAGAATCGTATTATTATGATCGATTCTCTCAATTTTATCAATACTAGCAAGAATCAAGGGTATCAAGGAATCGAGTTTGACATCCTTAATGAAACCAATGTGGTAATGCATCTGTACATTTAAATACTAATAATATTCTTTATAATTTGTTAAAACAGCATAAACAAGTAAATCAATATTTTAGCAAATTTTTGGAAGATCTCATGAAAGCTAAACTAAAAGAAAGGCTTAATTATGGATGTTCCAAACTTACCCATTCCTGTCCATAAGAATCAATGAGGTCATTGATTGATTTGGAGTCCCACTTCTCGCGAATCCCAAGAAGTTTCCCAGGCAGGAACCCATTCTCTGACATAATGATGAAGTAGGAGAAAAAGCCAGCTACAGCCTGTATAGGTCCAATCTGCCCGTAAGCCATCGCAATCAACCTGCACAAATGTTGGTGGTACAAAGTAGAGAATAATCTCTACAGCTTTGAGAGTTTGCGTATAACCCGAACGGGTAGTAAGACGCGGTGCTAATAATAATAATAATTTGAGAGTTATCATCTGCCAATATGCTTTTTCAACTGATCCAGTCATACTTTTGTTGATTTAAAATATGAGAACTGAGAATTTTTTGTTTTAGAACTGCGTCTTACTACTTGTTTGGGTTATACCCTATGTACTGATTAAGCTTATGGGTTAAGGATGATCAAGGTTACATTTGGAGGAAGCACACCAACATTTGTGTGGAAGGAAAGAGGATAACCATTTTGGAAAACCCTCTGTACACGCGACCAGGATTCAAACCCTGATCTCTCTGTCATCAAAAGCCTAGTTTATTGCAAGAGTGATGCCTTAAACAATGCGACCAATGAAGCGAGTAAATTGAGAATTCATATACAGTGAGCATTGTTCATAACTGACCCTTTATCTGGATTGGTGGGCATGCAGAATTAAAATCTGGATTTTAGGTGATGGAGAAGTTAGGGCTTTAATTCCAGCTAGGTTTACTTTTTTTTCCTTAATGATTACATACTCTCAATGCATTTATTTAAAATTGTACCTTTATTATTTATATTTTATTAGCGAAATTAAATTGTTTATAGCTTGGATGGGTAGTAAGATGTGGAGGGAAAAAAGACTAACCTTTATTTCACATAGTTATATACAATTTGTTATAAATGTATATAGGTTAGTAAAAAATAAGGATGTGAAGACTTGGCAATTGCAATGGCTCATCAAAGTCCTCATAATTTAACTGATTGTGAAGTCTAACAGTTGGTTAAACTTGGTGTTGTGTTTTAAAATACTATTTTTATGTGCTTGTAAAATTATGAAAAGATGGCTTCCTTTAGTTCTTATCGTTAACCTTTTCAGAGCTCTAGACAGGTTGCAAGACTTTTAATTGACTTAATTTGACAAGAGAAAAATATAAGTAAGTTAACAACATGTTCTGAAAACAAATCAAGGCAAACCTTAGTTGGCCCAATTCATCACGTCAAGTCTTAGTTAATTTTGCTGCTACTTCCCCCCACCCTTGAAAATATGTTATGTAGGGGTGTGCGAAGTCCATTTTTTCAATTCAATGCAAACTCGAATTGAATATATGATATATTCTCAAAGCCGAATTGAAGCTCTAATATTTTCTTTTAGTTGTTTTATAATTGAAAAATATTATATTGTGGATATTTAATTTACCTGATGCACTAAAACTACTTGGAAAATGTTTTATTACACAAATGGTTGTAATTAGAGATGGGCCAACCGAATCTTCGAATCCACCGAAACCTAACAAATATACAAGATTCGATGATTCAGTGTTTTACTGGATTCGATGGTCAAATCTTTCACCTCATAAACAAAGCATACTATTTTAAATTCAAAAATTACTTAGTTAGGCCCACTTGAAAAGCACAACTTAATCCATAAAATGTATTTTGTTGGACAAAAGAGATTAGAATGAATAAAATTATATTTAAAAAAAAGTTGGGTGTGGAAGATCTTATGTGGCCGGTCGGTATCCTACCCTCCCTCCTACCTCATTGGGAAACTTGGACTCTACCGTTTCGGCACATGTTCACTTCTAAAACTTTCACCTCATAAACAATCTTCTAAATATTTTAATGAAAACATTAAAACTCTTCAAAAACTGAAAATCAAAACTAGAATTACAAATAAACTCAAAATAAATAAAACAAATTGCGGCTCTTTTTTAACAGAAATAAGAACACGTTACACATGATACAAAGTCGATCACCATTACACAGGATACAAAGTCGGCAGCCATGACCTATATTATGTTTACTCGCCAGAGTTATGAATAAAATAAAGATACTGTTAATTCTTACTACCCAATGACTATGCAGAGAACCCCAATTTATTGCATACGATCCTTAAGTTAGACATTTTGTTGGGTTTCATAAAAAATAAATACTCTCAACAGTCAGACAGCGATAAAATAGTTTATTTATGCCTACCAGCCTATGTATCGTATATCGATTATTTGTTTAAGATTGATTCAGGTTTTCTGATCACTTAGTAAGGGCTCTCGAGTTTTAAGAATCATAAACGACTTGTTAATTCATAATTTGTTTTTAAATTGATTTTAACTTAAGAGTTTATGATTTTTAAGTATGTTATTGAAGAAATTGTAAAAATATTCAAACATAGTCCTGCCTTATAAAATGGAAATTAACATATTGTAGTAGAAAATATGTTTGTGTTTTAAATAGAATGTATTCTCAGAAATCGATATATCGCAAGAATCGAATATACTTCTTGTTTTCTATGCAAAGATAGAGGATTTATAAAAAAATAATAATAAAACATACTTAGGCATTATTGAGTTCACTATTTCCAATGTATGTTTAATTGCTAAGCATGTTGTTTTAGACTTTATTATATATCCATTTGTATTTTTATTTTTGCTATCTTAATAAAATAAATTATAATCCTTCAATGATAATTAAAGTTGATCAAAGGATAAGTAGGTTTAATCTGTTTATTTCACATGTTTTTTAAGAGATGCAACTCGTTCTAACAACACTTTTAAAAATAACTAAAAGAGCCTCCAAATCTTGATTTATTTGATTTTTAAAGAATAATATGAGTCTATATTGTTCAATTTCTCTGAATTTTAACTTTTATTTTGCGAGGGGCGGTTGGGGTTGATTAAAATTAAAAGCATGATTGAAATAAATCTTAATTTACTGTTTAAGCCTATATTGTGTAATGTAGATGTATTTGTAAATCATTACAATTTCTAATAATTTTCCAGGATTCGAATTTGAGAAATAGTGTTATTATTATTAGCACCGAGTCTTACTACCCGTTCGGGTTATACGCACTTACACTAATGTGTAATGGTAGGGTGATTGTGAGATGAAATGAAGGACCTACAGTTTAACATGGAATCCGAACCACGGTGGAGGCCTAGCAATCCCCACATTCACAAGATGTCTTGTCAGAGGGGAAGGAAGGGTTTGGTAATCAGATAAATCTTTGCCGCGACCAGGGATTGAACCCCGGCCGCCAGCACAGAAGTCTGACACCTGACCCCTAGACCGCCAGGTCACCGACGAGAAATAGTGGATTTGACTCATCTCTAGTTGTAATTTTTAGTGTTACTTTGACAAACCAAGATATTATCACAACATGCAATTAAATTTCATCAGATGTCTTATATATAAATACTAATTTGTAATGATCAAAATAGCTCAGAATGGCTATAATTGATCATGAATAGAGTATTTTAGCTGTAAATATCTTATTGGTGAAACTTCAAAGCCAGAATTCGTTTTGAAACGAAGTTGAATCTGATGTTTATTTTGAAGCCAAGTCAAAGTTTTGAAACTTCACACACCCCTAGCATTATGCTTACTAACTGGAAAGTAGACCTCGCTTAAACTCTACAAGCACTTTTACATGGACATTAGCACTAACAGAACATTGTGAAATCAAAAGTAGTGGTAGTTATCACTTTAAGGCCTAACGAATAGAATATCACAACATTGTGAGATATAACTTTAGTTCACACACACACTTTTTTAATAGTAAGTGTTACTATACAACTTGGATCTCAATAAGAAAGAAGACAATAAGAAGTGTGGAAATTACAGGGGAGTCGCTGATGAGCCACTGTGTATGTGTATGAAAAGATACTGGAGTAAATAATTAGCGGAGCAGTGAAAGGAGGATTGAGGGAGGAACAGTAAGGTCCACAGTACATCTCATATTTGCGGTAAGGCAGCTGCAATAGAGACACTATGAATATAGGAGGGATCTGCTGATGGTCTTCCTTGAAGTTGGTGCTGACGGTGTTGTGCACTCTTGGGGTTTGTAAATCAAATCCATTTGCTTGTGGTGTTATGCATTCAGCCGGACGTGCTCCCAAATGGGAGTATGAGCAACCAGCCTGCCTGGGGCAATGTTAGTCTTGACTGGCTGGCCTCAACACCCTGCTGGTGGGATGTGCAACTATATCCCTGTAGGGTCTTTTGTGTGAGGATGGGGGAAGGTGATGTCCACTGTCTGAAAAATACTAAGTGGTTGTATGTGCGAACTGAATCTGACCAGGGATAGCTAGTCAGAACACATCCACGAGGTCCTCGCAACGTCGAGGCAACTTAGGGTTGATGTCTCGGTTTGCTAGAGCTATACCTAAGGCAGAGTTTCTGACTTCCTCTGGTGATGCTGGTAGTCGCAATAGAGGAGCCAACTCCTCTCGCCAAGGGCCAGTATATGGGTAGAGGCTATTTTCCCCAAAGTTACCCTGAAAAGGGTTCCACTGGCGTGGGGTGTCGCTGGAGGGTTCCAGCTTGAGGGGGCTCAAGGGCATCCTAAGAGACAGGAATGTCTGCTTCTCACAAATGACAGAAGAACCAGTAGGGGGTTGGAATAGTTTCCATGCCTGAGATGGAGCTTGTCTTACTTTTGGGCGAGGTTCAGCTATATGGTAACCGTTAGATCAAGTGTCTAATCCACATCATATCTTGTTTTCACTAAGTCTTTTATAAACTTCTAGCTTCATATTGACTGAAGCAAGAACCTCTGCGGGCTTTAGGGACCCTTAAAACTAACCAAGATAATCTTCCTTGTTGTTTAAAAAAGCATATGACAGTGTTTGCAAGTGCATAATATGGGAAGCACTGAAGAAGAAAGGGACAAGAAACGATCCAGTGAGGAGAGTGATAAATATGTACAAAGGAAGTGTGAGCTGTGTGAAAGAAGAGGAGAAGTGAGAATGGTTTGAGTAGAGAAATGGACGAAATAAAAAAAAAATTGCAGAAAGAATAGGGGAGTATGAAAGCAGTGGTACTTGGGGATGACATTATGGAATGTTCCAATGAGAATAGAGATGTTCAGGAGCGGTTGGACACATGAGATGAAGTGGTGGAGCGGAAGGGAATGAGGTTTAATGCAAGGAATCGTAAGATGCTGATTACGACAAGGATGAAAGACAGGTGCAGAACTGGTTTAACAGTATGGGGGGAGCAGATGCAGATAGTAGAAAGATTTAAATACCTGGGAAGTGTGATAAAGAAAAATTTAAGAAACATAAGATAAATCAGTGAGAGAGGGAGGCAAGCAGAAGCTTTTTTTCAGAGGTGTAAGAAGTATAATTTGGAGCAGGGATGTGCCAAGGAAGTGTCTACAGGACATAATATGTGCCGATATTGACATGCGCAGCAAAAACGTGGGTAACGAAGGAGCAGAATGAAAGCAGAACTCAAGCCTGTGAAATTAAATTTTTGATAAGTACTATAGGAGTGACAAGAATAGATGGAATGAGAACTAAAAGGGTTGGAGAATTAGTTGAGAAGGAGCCACTGCAGGACAGGATGGAGAAGGAACGACCAAGGTGATATGGTCATGTGAGAAGATACCAAAGAAGATGTTGGATATTGAAGGGAGGGACATGAGTTCAAGAGAAAGACCATTGTAAAGGATGAGAGCTAGTGGGGAGAAAGGATAAGTTAGAAAGGCTTATGGCTGGAAGCTATTCATGATGATGATGATGATGATGGTGAAATCAATCAAAATTTGGTTACACTCATTGTACAGTGGACTCTAACCACAATTTTTTCCCGTTTTTAAATCGGGGTTTCCTTACTTATTTTCACTCCTTAGTTGATTTTTCTTTATTTGTATCAATTTTCAAGTTTCATAATATAATTTAGCCACTAGGTCTCCTCATTCTTAAACATTTTATTAGTAAGTGTTCAATCTAATTATCTCAATCATTATTATAATTTCATACTAACTCAAATCATTATGCTCCAATAGTCTATTACTGTAAAACATAATTATAACTTAGTTAAATCAAGTTAACCAGCTCTGATAAATTCAGTCACACAGGTTTTTACTCTTTATCAATTTTTTGGAAACCGTAAACCGTTGTTACCTAGAATTGACGAGTTTATCAACGCCAGTCTTTCTTGGGGGTCTTTTCATAATATCCGACTCAGCTTCTTCATATGCATAAGAAATGGCAGGTAACTAGAAACACATCATACATTGATTGTAGTTATCCATTAAACAAACACATATTAATTCTACAAATATAATTTTCTACTTATCCATAAAACAAATATTAATGATCAATATGAATGTGAATGTTAAGACTATTAACTAGAGGTGTAACGATTAAGTAAAACAGATTACCGATTGTTTAAAATAATTGTTCATTCTTTGATTATTTACAGCAATTATTCCTGATTATCGATTATTTATTAATAACAATGGGGAATTATGCTTAAGAAAATGATAACAGTTAATGTAATTAATACAAAAAGATTTTATGCATATTATACCTAACCTGCAAAAGTTGTAACTATATTATTAGTTTTATCAACGCTATGAACTTATATTCCTTTATCTGGTTATGTAACCTTTAAATAGCCCGCAACCCAGATGCAGTGTATATATGTGTGTTTTTCTATCACTAAACTCCCAAATATAAAATTTTGCTTTAAATTTTACTTTAAAAAAAAAAGACTAATCAACATAATAATTGCTGATTATCATTAATTACTGATGCACTTAATCACCCGATAACGATTTTTCGGTATCTCCATCAGTATATCCCTACTATTAACCAAATAATTTACATGTTATCCACTTCACAATTCAGTGTGGTCAACAACAAAATAAGTTATTAATTTAGCAATGGGTTTAATCTGCTATTTTACGAATTTAAATCTCCAAGTTATCTTTTAATATTTGATCCTAATCTTTGAAAAAATTATAAAAGTAAGAGGAAATATAAATATAAAAGAATAACAGAAAATACCGTTACTACTTGAATTTTCTATTCTTTCTTATAATCCATTCATCGTCATACATTCAGTTAAGTGTTAAGTTACTGGTCTGGGATCTGGTTTTTAAGTTCTTCCTATAATTATAATTGGTTCTGAACCACCAATAAGTGCTATTTAAATTCTAAAACCAATTTCACTTGATTTAACTCAATTTAACAAAATATAAAATAAACATTACAATAATGTATCATATCAGTCTACTCACAAATATTAACACTCTGTAAGAGGCTTACCTTTATTGGTTATACTATGGTGAAGCTTAGAAGCTTATACAATAGTAACAATGTAATCATTCAAGGTAAACAGAATATACATTATGTATAGCCAGCATAACAATAACAAACCATAATGAAGGAAGATCAGGGCTTGAGTTCCTGGGGGGTTTTCTTATCCCTTCGTCACAGTTGGCACAGTTACTCATTCCTACAGCTTTATTTATTTATTCATTAATATATTCAATAGCTTATTCTAAGGGGTACAGAATGACAATGAGAAACTGCACCCCTGCATTATTATTATTATTATTATTATTATTATTATCATCATTATTATAATGAAGAGAAGATGTTATATTCATAAACTATCCCCCAAGCCGAGATTCAAACTTTGACCTTCTCACCATAATGGATCCAGTCTGTTACGTTTTTTTTTTATCTTAGATAAATAATTTTCAACCTTTTTCAACTCATGACACAAAGACTATGATGCTAAAATTTTCAAAACCTAGCATAATTTTTTTTAAGGACCCATTTTATCCTTTTGAAAGAATTGGTTAAGACTGTGGCTAAAATTCTAATTATTTATTATTATTAAAAAATGCTGATCATGGATTTAAAAATATTTATTTTTATTCCTTAAATTTTCTGTACTTTTTATGGATGTTCCCCCAAATTCCTGCGGCAAACCGATTGAAAAACGCTACCTTAGGCAGTATAGTGGTTAATAATAATAATATTAAACATATTAATTACCATATCAGTCCCCAGATCTATGGCAAGTATGGCCACGCTCCCCAATGGAAGGGGGATGCTGAGCAGGATGAAAGCAAGGAAGGGCGTGATCTCAGGGATGTTGGAGGTGAGCGTGTATGCAATTGACTTCTTCAAGTTGTCAAAGATGAGCCGGCCTTCCTCTACACCCGTCACAATGGATGCAAAATTGTCATCCAATAATATCATGTCTGCAGCTTGTTTGGATACATCAGAGCCCGAAATACCCATAGCGACACCTGCAAGTAAAGAGGTTACAGTAGGATTAATTTGTTGTTATTGTTATCATTATTATTATTAATAATAATAGGAACGGGACCCTTGAATTCCTCGAATCCTCAAGCATATTCTAGATTATTGGATTCTATATTAAAAAAATATATATATTAATTTTTGATTGGGATTTGTTTCAGAGTTCTAATACTAACTAGTGTTGCTGGCCCCTACATAATGATAGGTCAAACCTATCAAACATACCCCAGAACACTAATTTAACAGCTAACCAATGAATGTTTATGATGAAGGTTAAGACAGCCATTAAGAACAGGGGCTATAAGGCTATTGAATCTGGATACAAGACAAACCAGGATAGTTCAGTGTTAGAACATTGATTCGCAAAGCCACAGGTCCTGGGTTCAATTCCCATGTCCAGGTTGTAATTTTCTCACTTAATTGAATTTGATTTTAGCATGCATCATGACTGATTATGTAGACTAGTGTCACATGTCAGTTTGTGAGACATGTGAATTAAACATGGAATAGTGTTCTAAGGGACCTAGATTAAAATAGATAAGGGTGAGTGAAGCTTTGTACTCTGGCTGCTTCAAATATCAATAGCAGAATCTTGTCAGGGTTCTAGGAAAGTGCAAAACTTTGATTTCACTTTGAAAAAAAAAATTACAAATTTGACAATCATAAAATTTAGCCGATCAAAATATTGAGAACCAAAATATTCAATTTATGGTCAATTAATCCCATTATGAGCTGTTGTACTTTACAAATTATTATAGGGAAAAACCCGAAGTAATTTACTTGTAACTGAATTTATCTTATGCAAACAATATATTACAACATTTCAAGTGATTTTAGCACATAAAGTTATTTATAAATAACAACAATACAATTATTATTATTTCAATATTATTATTATTATTATTATTATTATTATTATTAGCACCGCGTCTTACTACCCGTTCGGGTTATACGCACTTACGCTAATGTGTAATGGTATGGTGATTATGAAATTAAATGAAGGACCTACAGTTTAACGTGGAATCCGAACCACGGTGGAGGCCTGGCATTTCTCACATTCACAAGATGTCTTGTCAGAGGTGAAGGAAGGGTTTGGTAATCAGATAAATCTTTGCCGGGACCGAGGATCGAACCCCGGCCGCCAGCATAAAAGACTGACACCTTATCCCTAGTCCGCCAGGTCACCATTTCAATCATAAAACAACAACAAATATTTGAACATTGATTTGGCTTCGAGAATATTTCATATATTTGATTAAAGTCCATTTCAAATTGAAGAAGTGTACTTTGCACATCCTTACAAGGTTATATATACTGTCTAAAGAATTGAAAGGAATTAAGCAAAATACAACAACATACCAATATCAGCCTTCTTCAGTGCAGGTGAGTCATTTACACCATCCCCTGTGACAGCCACGATAGCTCCCAATTGCTGACAACCCTCTACAATAGTCAACTTTTGTTGAGGAGAAGTGCGGGCAAACACTATCTCTGTGTGATTCCTGAAACCAACACCATCAACAGTTTGATAACAAGATCAGTAGGAAAACATGTCCGTAGCCTTCAGGTATGGGAGTGAACATGTAAACAAATGACACATACTCGAATGAATGAACTGAAAACTGATATGTTGTCATCTGAACAAGTGAGCTTACAACTGAAATATCCTCAACTAAACATGTGGAAACTTGGGAAAGCCTACGTGTTCTTATCAAGAAATTTGCAAGTATTAGGATTTTTGAGCTGAGCTTTAAATATATATTCAAGCTCCATAATCAAGATCAACAGATTTATGGGCTCAGTTTATAGCTTCTTGAAAAAATGTCATTTCTTTGTCTTATATTGTGTGTCTGGTGGTGAATGGCTCATTATTTACTCTTCTCTCTACTTGGTGGGGATATGGTTTAGCTGGTCATTGGAATGTCAAAATCAGCAACTCAGTAAACTGGTTATTGAATCGATGGTAGTAAAATGAGTAAATAAAGAAGAAATAGGAAATACAAAATACAAAAATCTTGGTGCAAGACAATTCCAAGAACATCTTAGTACAAAAATGTACTAGGTACAATGGTACATCTTTAAAAAAATCCTTGAATTGTATTATAATTAATGTTTTTGTTACTATTACAGTATATTTAAAATATCTCTCTGTTATTTCATTTAAAAAAAATTAAAATAATATTAATACTTGTTTGTTTTTCACTAACTTGATCAAGTTTTAAAAATATGTTATTGAACCCTTGTTTGACTTAACTTGAATGATACTCAGTAGTTTTATGGAAAGCTCACTCAAGTTCGACTCGAATTATAAAACTCTAGCTCTAACTCTAGTTCTTATCCAAACTAGTGAAGTGACATTTTCTTACCTCAAGATCTCATGTAGCTGGTCTTCAGACATCTCTCGAAGCTCTGAGCCATGGACGACAGCAGCCTTAGCAGAGCGTGGATCCACTTCCGAGATGGGTATGTTGAGACGATCTGCAATATCTTCAACTGTTTCATTGCCTGAAATAATCATTTTTATGGTAAAATGTTTATGTTTGTCACTTCTGTTGTTTATTACTGAAAATATTCAAAATTGGATGTTTAATTAATTTCCTAACAGAGGAACGAAAAAATTAAAGCATAAAAGGAATAAGGTTAATGATTCTGTTTTATTGTTTGTTTCACTCACACCCATGAAAAGCTAAGATAGAATTAAAATGAGGTTAAAGGATTGGGTAGTGATAATCAGTTTCCATTAAAAGTCCACCATTAGTTTTTTGTCCAGTGCAGCAGTGTCAACTGTATTTCTCTTTTATTTGGATTAGTCACATTGTGTTTGTTTTTACAACTTTTTTTTTCAATTTTAACATTCACAATAAATGATCATCAGTAATGTTACTAAAAGTGAGGTACACTTTAATGCAAAGGGCAATAAGTGACTTGTTTAAAACAAAAGCTGAGCTTTATGGAAGTCCTATGACATGTGCCTCGATTGAAGATTGTGGTATTATATTTGCTTTACTTGATCCCATTTCATTAAATAATCCTAAAAACATATTATATTTTCCCTTGATACCTTTTTAGCACAACCTATAAATACTCATGTGAAACTTTAATTGGGGTATGTAACATTTACTTTACTAAACTGAAGATGTTTTCTTTTATAATGTATTCATTATAAATTTATTAGTTGTAAAATATTTGAACCCTGTGAAACTAGCCTTCCGAGATGATGCCAACAGATTTAGCGATGGCCTTTGCAGTGATGGGGTGGTCACCAGTGACCATGATGACCTTGATTCCGGCTGACCTGCACTTGGCTACTGCATCGGGCACAGCGGCCCGTGGAGGGTCAATCATGGAGATGAGCCCCACAAAGCGCAAATCTTTAATGGGGAAGTTTTCCACATCAGCATCAAACTTATAGCCGATAGGATACTTGTCAGAGGGTAGAACGGCATCACAGAAACCTATAAAGAGGAAACCGTTGTTATTATTTCCATTGAAGAAACACTACCACCTACAATATTTCTAGACGAATATTTATTAATCAATGTTTACCAATGACCAGAATGAAGCTCAGCTCATATATTGATATATACTCTATCCTTATGCATAAGACAAACACTCCTTTGTGCACACATATCTCTTACAAACATTGGTGAAATTCTGTATAGTGGTTTTATATATTTTAGCCTCTGATGCTTCAAAACTACAAAAAGAATCCTTAAATACCATTGAATTTTCTGTTGTGGCCTTAAGAACTAATAAACGCATTTGTTTAAGGAAAACTAGATATAGTTTTCTGTACCCTTCATCTTGATCACAGATTTGCAACAAATTCCGCAAAATGTTATTGAAATGAACTAGTTTTATATTTTTACATGTATATTTTTTAGTTTACTCAGCTAAAAATGTAAGTTTTTTTTAAAGTATAAATTCTTTAGGAGTAAACCATAGTTTTCAATAACAAACTACAGTTTAAATATTGGGAGAGCCAAACATCCGCCATGAGTTTTAATCTCGAGAAAGAGGCTTCCTTAATTAAGATATAATTACCCAATACTCTCTCTCCCATGCCACCCAGCTCAAGGTAAGCTTCATTGAAAGCCTCCTTCTTCTCCTCATCCAAAGGCACATCCTTGCCACTAAGTGTGATGGTGGAGCAGCGCTCTAGGATCCTCTCTGGTGCACCCTTCATGACGAGGATGTGACTACCCTCCCACTCGTGAACTGACAGCTGATACTTGTTGCTCGAGTTAAATGGCACTTCATAAACCTTTTTGCTCTTCAGCTGGAGTGACTTGATGTCTCCAAGGGCTAGCTCCATACACTTTAGGAGGGCAGCCTCTGATGCATCTCCTATCACCTCCCTAGTAAAGATACCAACAAAATGGTGTGGATATTTTTATTAGTGTGATAATAATTTAAAGATGTTGGCGCAAAAAACCATCAGAATAATGAAAACCAACAAACCGATTAAAAAAAGATAGTATAATTTAAGGCACTTAAGAGGATGACTGTGAGGATAGGAAGAAACAATGAATGAACAATAGAATGAAAGAAAGATTATTAAATAAAGTCAAAAATATTCTATTCATGAAGCTCTTAGTGGGAGAGGATACAGGTGTGTAAATATGTTTTCTGTTGTGTTTTAAAAAGTAGTATCGCTACCCTTAGAACGAGTGTGATTATTATACCACATAGTAAAAGGAAACCGGATAAAGGGGAGTTTTAAGAAAAGGAATCAATATTAATCAGCAGAGCCCGGATTTTGATGGCATATTTTTCTTGTTTATTTATAATCACATAAAATGTTCATGTGCATATTGTAAGTGACTGTCCAACTGCGCCATCTATCTAGACACAATAATACATGGACCGGGTATGTTTGTAGGCTGCCATCTGTTGGAAGAAGAGGGAAATTCTTGGTGGAAGGAACGTTCATTCAATCTTTCCCCAAAGACTTTTGTCACCAACCCCAGCCAGAAACTACCTTTTGATTAGACTGGTTTTATTTAGAAAAAAAGGTGCATATTCTGTAAAATAATTAACTTTGATTAGTATTTTAGTTCATACTAAGACCTAAGGGGAAATCTTTTTGAATTGATATGGGATATTACTTTGCTTTCGTTGGGTATTTTTTTCTAACGTAATTCCCGCTTTTCATACCACGGTAGGGTACTTTTGAGGCAGAAAACTGTCTAGGCCAAGGTTTCTGATGTATCTTTTAAAAAAAAAATAGCCTTCCTAGTTTATAATTAACTAAGTGTATGTTCCATGTGATAAAATGTAATTAGGGTTAAGGCATAAGAATGACATTTTGTGTTTTGAGGGTTGGGACACATGGAGGTGAGAGTGAAAGGGAGAGTTTTTTTTCGTTGTTTTTTGGTCGTTTTTTTGTTTGTTTTTTTTGTTTTGGGGAGGAAAAGAAAAACGGGGAAGCCACGCGGTAAAACCCAAATTTGGATGCGGAAAACGCTAAGTTATTAAGTGAGGTTATTGTGGCATTGTGTGCGATAAAGAAGGAGGAGGCGTGTCCCGAGATCGTCTGAACATCTGCTTCCTGGCCCATTTAAAGGAGTACGTGGAAGTTTCTGCCACGTGGTAACTGGTGGATGTCGTCTCAGGTTGGGTACAACCTGCCAGGTACGAGTAGCACAAGACTATATTATTACCTCCCACGGTAGTACTGGCTAGTAGCCAATCATCAAGGACTTTAATCCACGCGGATAATTCGGCTGGATCTGTTCCCAGACTAAAGTAGTTGGCGTTACCGACGCGGATCTGGGTGCATTTGTCCAGCATTGAGAGCATTGGTGGTCGGTCCATCAGGGACTAAGCCTTCTTAGTTATCACACTGGACTATGTAAGTAATTATTTCGGTGGACAATATCCCACAGTGGTACCCAGCAAATGGTGCTCGGTTACATTGTAAATAAGACAGCAGTGCCAACTTTTCACGCGTACAGACGAAGAAGACCCGGGGAATGAACAATACTAAACTATGTTAATAGAGTTGGACAATGTTAATTTAGTTTGAAATTATAAAGTTGTATCTGTTACGAGTAGTCAACGGTAGTGTGCACGACCTCCCAGAACCATTTGAAAATACTTAATTCCTAGTTTAATAATATTTGATTATGTGTTGTTTTTTTGTTGCTGGTAATTTACTATATGTTAATGTTGTGTCGTGATGTATGTATCAACACCATGATCCTCATCATATTCATCTTTGTTGGAAATGTCTAGAATGCTAGGTTGTAGGTTAAAATAAATGTTAATTTTCCCTTTGGTGAATTTTGGAACTAGCTCCATGTGGTTAATTTATTGATACGTAAATGTAAGATAGTCGTACCTCCCCCTTTAAGTGTTTAGCCGCTCGAACCTAACCCAGAGGTCCTGTAGAAAAAGATAATCTGTGTTCCGATCGACTAAGAGAGCTAACAGTCGAGGTGCTTCCTTGCCCACCGCTTCAGGAGGTTTCTATCAGCAACCAACATTTATTAGTGATTGAAATGCTTATTGAAAATCATGGAGTAAGTAAAAGAGGTATCTTACAATATAAATTCTGTTCATAATACCTTAGTTGTGGAATTTTTTGTTGTTGTCATTATTGTGTCATTTAAAGTCATTTTTAATTCTTATGTAATTATTTATTGATTTTAGAAAACATTTTGGTTACGGCTCTGAGGGACCATTCAATTTATGGTGTTTAAAGTTAACTAACTAGTATTAAAACAACAGAACAATTTATAGTTAAAACACAAAGTTGTTGCCAATAATATAAAAATAAATGGTCAAAACTTGATTAAAATATTTATAAAGCTTAAAAAGTTTATAAAACAAACTTCAAAGTCTTTAGAACATTTATAAAAAATTTAATATTAAATAAATTAGATAGTATTGTCTCTTATTTTGTCCATCGGGTCTTCATATACCTTTCATGCCATCATCAGCCTAGAAAAAGTAGAATTGAGGTGAAAGTGTTGTGAAATTAAAAACATAAAAATATGTAAATGTCCAACAGGAATATAATTTACCTTGAAAAGAGAAATGGTGTGACTTATCCGTGTTATAAAACACAACTGATGAGTGAGAATTAATGTAGTATTTGGAATGGCAAGAGAGAGGGGGAAGGAGGAGCTTTGTGTGTTAATTGTGAGGGAGGAGGGGGATGTGGAGAGGTGTAAATATTAAAGTGTATGTTGAGCAAATTTAAATATAATGTTGGATAGGATGGAAGGTGTTCATTAATGTTATTATTTAATTGTTTAGTACTGTCAAGTTAAATACCAAGCTTTTTCAAAATATCCAGTTCCGGGCCTTCATGGAATTTTTTATGAATTCCATGTCATCAATCATTGGTTGGGGTAGATTTGAGCTTTTGTTAAGTGAGTGGCAAATTTAGATAATTGGTGATTGTATTTGTGATATCTTATTATGTTCAAGAAAACTGGTTGAAAATTTATGGCCAGTTTTTCCTTTGTATGTTGCACTAAATTCATATATGAATATGTACACACCATATTTGTCATGTTTATTTTTTTATTTATTTAGCATTGCCTTACTACCCATTCGGGTTATACGCTTAAGTAATAATTACGCTAATGGATTGGGAATTGGGAAGGTTGAATTTAGAGGAAGTGAACCCGAATTTGCATGGAGGGAGAGTGGAAAACCATATAGGAAAAACCACCCACAGTTCACCCGACTGAGATTTGAACCTCTATCTCCCCGTCCTCATCAGTCTAGCTCAATACGAGTAGCACGTAAGCCAACTACGCCACCAAGGCGGGTGTTTATTAGTTGTGTTTAGATTAGTTTTATTAAAAACATTGTGTTGTTGGTAGTGTAGCAATATTCTGTCCACTGTAAGTTTTCTTCTTTAAGTTTGTCTTTGTACAGTATTGATATATAGAAAAACCTATACATCTCTTGCACAAATTAAAAGCCAGAATTTTAGAGTTTGAATTTTGAATTTCTACTTTTTTGCTTAAAATAATAAAAACTTCTCAAACTGATTTACACTAAAAAACTGAGAGAAGATAGTAAGTTCATGTATTATTGTGGCTTATAAAATTATTAAATTTCTAACAAAAAAAAAAAGACAAAGACTTATTTTCATGTTGTTCATAAATCATAATGATAATTTTGCCTTTATTAAAAACCGGTAGACCTATACTATGTGTAAATTTTATAATCTTACCTTTTAATGCTCACAATAAAAAACACAATGAAGGCTAGTTATTGAAAAGATTGGGGACTTTAGCAATCAATAATTGTGTTTGTTATAAAAGCAAATATAACTAAATACCTCAAAAAGTGAAAAGAGGTTTTCCTTAAAGAGATATTCTACATTAATAAAGGTATGCTAATTGGACAGCTCCAACTTTGGTTCTTGTAACTAAACACTGGTTGAGTCAAAGAAAATTACAGATTTTTTCAGTAAAATACCATGCTCTCAGGCTCCTTTAGTGTGAAAAATATTGGTGTTCTGATGCCCTTGAAATATTTAGTAGGTATCAAATAATTATGCTCACCTTTTCAAAACAGGAATGTTTTCTTGGTTTTGCTTGAAGACTGCCCTATTACAAAGGTAAGCTATTCTCGCCAAGGCCTTGAAGGTTGGACTCGTCTTGTCATACTGGATACCTACAGTACATGGGAATCTTATACAGAGGTTAGACTGTATTTACCACTAAGCTCATATTTCTTTATGATGACATACCAAATAATGTTTTGAAGTTCAAACACCCTCTGTTAAGTAACCAATAATTTGATAATAGAATAATGGAAAATGGTAACTAAATGTGAATATTCTTTTTTATATTCCATTAATTATAATGTTAAAACATTCAGTTAAGTGTTAAATTACTGGCCTGGGGCCTGGTTGTTAAGCTCATCTTATAATTATGTTGGTTCTGAACCATCGATAGGCAGTATTAGAACTCTATAACAAATTTCACTTAAAACCAATTAAAAAAAAATAATAAGGATTTGAGTCTCAAATCCAATATTTTCTCTAATCCTCGAATCTTGAATATCCTTATGGATTTGAAAGTCCCATTCCTAGTTTTCTTAATTTACTATAAAATAACCTGAAATTTTTGAAAGTTCTTATACCTGAAGGTCTTTTGTTCGTATTCTGATTGTAAACAAAGGAAAAAGTTGTGCCAAATGGCTGAGTTTGATAAATACAATAGGAGAATGGAATAAAACCTGCTCACTTACCAGAAAAATTACAGATCAACAAAATAAGAAGGGCAAGAGGTGCATCTTACAAAATAAAGTAATATTAGAGGCACAGCAAAATTCTTCAGGAAAAGTAAAGTTGAACACTGAAAGGTAACCACTCTAACTTGGAACCTGTAGCTGCCTGTTCAAACCTTTAGTTTCCTGTTCAAACTAATGAGTCGAGTGCATTTAAACAGATGAACAAGCAACTACAGAATCCAAGATACTGTGATCATCCTCAAACCAGTGATAGTCAATGTTATGATTTATTTGGGGAATTTAATGTCTACTTTCTGAACCCCTCATTAATAATCAGTACACAATTTACAGAATAGCGTAATTAAACACAACACGTAGTATCCGGGCTGTTGTGAAAGGGGAAGCCTCAATTTTACCAAAGATAAATTTTTCTGCCATGCCGGGAATTAAGTTTGGGACACTTTGTTCAACAGATAGACGGGCTACTGACCTAACTGAGGTGATTTGATACTATTCAGTATTCAAATCTACTTTGGTCAGAAAAAAAGTGCCCCCAAAATTATTCTATTCTTGGATTACGATTGGGATTACGAATCAAGATTAGGTAGCCTACATACAAAATATACATCTTCAAAATTAACAATATAATAAGAATGTATTAGGAACTTAGCATGTTCTCCTTTTAAGTGTGAGTGGAAACTTCATTAAATGAAGGATATTATTTATTAACAATTAAATACAAGCACAATAATTGTTAAAAATTAATTAGATTTATTATTATTATTATGTTATAGGCACATCAACACAAAAAGATCATTACCACCAATTAATTAAACAAACCACAGAACCAAAACATAAAAACAAAACGAACAAAAACTTAGGTCAGTTGGTATCATATCTGTCTACTGAGCTAGGGACCCTGGCGGCGCTTCCTGGCATGGCCGAAAAATTTATCATTGGTGAAATGTAGGTTTATCCTTTCACAGTGATGAATTAATGGCTGAGGACTGGATGTTGTACCTGTCCTAGTCTTAGGGTAGATTATAAGGCATATGAAACAACGACAGGCCTAGAAAGCCAGTAGTGGAAAATATATGTCTTAAATAAAAAATTGACTCATGCCAGAAGCTGGAAATGGCAATGGATGTAAAAAAAAAGCATATATAGTTGTCAAAACAAGTATGCCATGCACAGTGGATTTTATTCTCCTAAACTTTCCTTTAGTTTAAGGATGCGCAAACTGTAATGGGGTGTCAACAACATGGCATGGGTCCCTTCACCCACCTGAACTTTAACCTGTGCTGGTTTATGACCACATTACTCGCAAAAATGTATAGCTGCAAAGAATTCAATCAAAACCAAAGTGAAAATATAAGTTCTTAAAATTGTACCTTATACTGTTAGGCAACGATTTTTATTAAATTATTTTAAAAATAGGTTGTATAGTAATATTATTTACAAGACTGTATTTGTTATCACCCAGACACCAACTACACTTGATATTGAGTCCAAACAAACAATATTGCTTGTGTAATAACAACTTGACAGTTATGTGGGTCATTGGCCTTATCTTATTAACTAAGTTTCTAGTTTTAAACTATAATACTAGCATCAAAACATGTTTCTATATTGTTCTTATTTTAATTTAACCTCACAATCAGACATAGATGAATAAACAGCTCTTAAAATTTAGAAATGCCATTGCCAGAGGTGATTTAATTTAAAATTGACCTTTTTATCGTATTAAATTAGGGTTGATACTCTTGGCTAGTTTTGAAACTTCCTGACTTTTCTGGGTTTTCTAAACAGTAAAATTAATGTTTTCTAATATATTATATTACATAGCTAAAAATAAAATATCACGTTACTATTTATGTTTTAGTGGTAGCTCTAAAACATTTCAAAAAAATGTGGTTTATAAAAAGATCATTAATAATCAATCAATAAGTCAGGTATAGTCCTACTTGCATGAACCTTATCTGTATAGAATAATTATTCTTTATATTTTGCAAATCACTGCAGACATATCTGAAAATTCCTGTTTTTTCTTTTTTAATTATTTCTCTGACTTATCCCTGTCATGAAATTCTGTGACTTTTCCAGATTTTCCCTGTTTCCCGGCCACAAACCAACCCTGTATATTGACACTCGCTAACACTTTCTCTCGCTCATAACTTCACTCCTAAGTTGGGGAACCTCATGGCTTTACTGCTTTGCCACGATGAGATCATACATAAGGTATGACAATCTAGATATTTCCACTGACTGACGTCTTGGCACTAGTTAAGTTTGACAGATTGGAGAGCCAGTGGTGGAAATGAAATACCAGAGTAAGCCAGTTTCAAGGTATAGGCCTACTTGTAGTCCACACATAAGTTAGTCTTGAATTCACCCCACTTCTAACGATTTAGGACAACTGGGCGACGCCAACCGGATGCGGCCAACTTGATGCGCGCGAACGGTCTAGGATCACTGTGCGCCAGGACAACTGGACGTTAAAGAAACACTTTTTTCTTTTATTTGACTTTTTTCTTGTATAATGCAACACACTTTTTTTATAATATAAAAAAATGCACAATTTTTTCATATATTCTTCAATTAAATTTAAAAAGTGAGCGGTAAAAACTAAAAATAAATTTTTTTAAACTAGTCATATTTTTCAGCGCAACATCATATATTTTTCAATTACGTAAATATTCATTTTTGGAGCGGAAACTTAATTCATATTTATAAAACTAACCTAACCTACAGTAGCCCCATGGCTTTTTTGGTGCTGACTGACGGCTTACAGCTGACTTCTGACAGTCAACATTTAGGTATATACCTAAATTTTGACTGTCAGAAATGACAGCTGCTAAACACATGTTTTTGCAGATCATTTGGTTTGGCGTAGGGATACATAATTTGGTTTGGTAAGTTTTCAAAGCTGTCAGTCAGCACCAAAGAAGCCATGGAGCTACTGTAGCTATTGCAAAGCATTAATACAAGACAAATAACATTTAAATAATATATGATGTTGTGCATAATCAGAGTGTATCTTTTGCTTTTACTCGTCACTTTTTAATTAAAAAGAAAAAAATTGCATTGCATTGTGCTAGAAAAAAGGGAAAAAATGTTTAAAGAAAAAAAGTGGGGTTACTTTTGGCGCCCAGTTGTCCGGATTCGACTTCTAAACGAGGTTACATTTCACTATTGATGTTTTTAACTTTTTTTTACAGGTATTTCTTATTTACACTGCACTGTAAGTATTGCTATTTTGTGCAGCCTATCTTTTTCCTGTTAAGGCTATCTGCATATTCACACTAATGAGATGGAAGTGAGGAGTAAAATTTAAATTTAAAGTCCCCATATTTACATGAAGAGAGAGTGGGAAACTATTATGAAAAAATAACCATCAGTAGAGTAGATCGGGTTTCAAAACTCTATCTTCCCATCATAGGCAGATCGGTCTTTTGCGAGAGAAACTACCTATACCAAGCGACCACCAAGATAACCCATTCATTGTTACCCCATTAACTTTACTAAAATTTTGGTGGCTAAAACTAAAAATATAATTCAACCTGTTTTAGGGAGTTCTTTTAACTAAGTGAACAAGTTAAGGAAGTTAAGGAAGAGCCAGTGCAGTAGAGAATAGCAAGGAAGATGCTGGATATTGAAGAGGGGGGCAGGAGGCCAAGAGGACGACTGGGTCAATGTGGAGGAGGAGAGCTGGTGTGAAAAAAGGATAAGATCTGACCAGAGCTGGAAGCTGTTCATAATTATGTTGATGATGAAAAACTCACGAATATATATTGCAATAAAATATTATTATTATCATCATCATCATCACCACGTCTTACTACCTGTTTGGGTTATACGCACTTACGCTAATATGTAATGATAGGGTGATTGTGAGATGAAATGGAGGACCTACAGTTTAACGTGGGATCCGAACCACGATGGAGGCCTGGCATTCCACACATTCCCAAGTTGTGATTAATACACTTCTTGTCAGAGGTGAAGGAAGGGCTTGGCAATCAAATAAATCTGTGCCGGGACCAAGGATTGAACCCTGGACCCCCAGCACAGAGGTCCGACACCTTACCCCTAGACTGCCAGGTAACCCTACAATAAAATAAGCTCTGTATTATTGTTTTTGGGAGAGTATGATATTGCTCAACCCTTTATATAATATGTTACTTTAAATACCCATAATTTGGATTACATTGTGTGTTTATTTTTCAAATTTTCATAAGTGATTCGACTTTATAGTTCTAAATATCTGAAATGTGATAAATTTGCAAGAATTGAACGGTGAATAAATTTATTGTAAAATATGCATTTGATTCAAATTACATTTCTGAAAATTTGTACATGCTTCACTTTTTAGAAAATATGAATAGTAAAAATAGTACATCAACAGTTAAAAGATCAATTCATAATTTTATACATCTACATTATTTCCTGGTACTTTTACTTCCCAAAAAATATATATACTTCAAAAGAGAACGTTATACAAACATAAATTGCTTTTAGTGACCAACACATGGGATGGAACTAAAGGAATCCTTGTAACATGAGAACTGACAAGTTGTACCAACCTGACTGGTCTTCAGTGGTGTCAGACTCGATGATTTGGTTGTCAAACCACATGTGTGCCACAGTCATTCTGTTCTGGGTCAGCGTCCCAGTCTTGTCGGAGCAAATGGTTGAGGTAGAGCCCAGAGTCTCGACAGCCTCCAGATTCTTCACCAGACAATTCTTAGAGGCCATTCTTTTGGCCGTGAGGGTAAGACACACTGTCACTGTGGCCAATAGACCTTCTGGCACATTGGCTACTATGATACCTGAACAAGTTAACATATGACAAGGTTAAATACTAAGTGGACTTCCTGTGGTTAATAGACCTTCTGGCACATTGATTACTTGATACCTGAACAATTTGGTTACTTTATACCTGAACAAGTTAACATATGACAAGGTTAAACACCTAGTCTACATCCTGTGGTCAATATACCTTCTGGCATGTTGGATACTATGATACCTGAACCAGGCTCCAAAATATGTATTGGGACTTGCTTTAAAATAACTGCATCAAATTACTATTATTAAAACTAAATTTAAATAATTACAAAAGTAAACTATATTATTAAAATGATTGTCATATTACTTCATAATTTCTGACCGAGGAAATAAAAACATGAGAATATGTTGAGCTTAAAGGATGTTAATTTAATGCATCGATGTGAGTTTATCAGCCAACATCACACCATTATGAAAAGAATAGTTGTAGTTCATAACTCACCAATGAGAAACACAACAGCGTCCAGCCAATGATAGCCCAAGATAAAGGCGATAATGAAGAAAACTACTCCCAGAAACACAGCCACACCAGTGATGATTTTGATGAAGTGGTGTAGTTCCTTTGCGATGGGTGTGTCCCCTGCCTCTAAACTGGACACGAGCCCAGCAATACGGCCCATGGCCGTGTGGTCCCCGCAAGCAACAACCAGCCCTCTAGCAGTACCTGGAAGAATCACCATTACAATATGTGTATTCAATTGAAATTTTTGTGAATTGAAAGTACAGGAGCACAGTATACCTCTGTGGGTGTTCAATATTCTCGAAAATCGATAAAAACATTAATTTAATATTTTAAAAAAACATATTATTCCAACATTCATGGCCACTGGTAGTTCCACATGGAAGAATGTTTTGTTAAGTAAATTTAGTTGACATGCACATTTAATATAAGAGAGGATGGAGGCCATGGGAATGAAGTTCGTGAGGAGCATGTTAGCTGTCAAGAGGATACACAGGATTTAGAATAAAGCTATCCGAGCAAGAGATGGGAGATAGGGAGTATATGAGATAATAGAGGAAGCAAGGCTGGGATGGTGTGGTCATGTAATGAGGGCAGAGAAGGAAAGAATACCAAGGAGAATAATGAATATGAAGTATGTAGTGAAAAGACAGCAAGAGAGACCAAAGAAGAAATGGAAGGAGTAGATAGTGTGTGTGAGTGAGAGAAGAATGGAGAAAAAAAAAGATGAAGAAGCATGGAAGGGTAAAGGAAGATGGAGGAATTTCATTAAACTGACCCAGCACAGGCTGAAAACGGTTGATAATGATGACTTGACATTCAAAGAGGAGTACTAACAAACACAGAGGGTGTTAGCTAGTTTAGGGTAATTATGTGTATGTTATTGACCAAACTAAGCCAATATTAACATTAGTAAAGCTGAACAATATGCCATTTATAAATAAAAACTATATTATATTAATAATTTACTTTATGAATATTAGGTAAAAAAAAGAAGCAGTTTCAGTTTGATTTGTGAAAAATATAGATAATATTTCAGAGCTGATAGCAATGGTATTTATTTATTTTCTATTCCAAGCCATTACTGACGTCAGGTGGACATCAGCGGATCATATTTACTATAGGCAAAAGATAACTCACTGTACAAACCAAATGTCTTATCTTTGGTTTGAGAACAAATCAACACAACTGATTTAAGACAGTATTCACATATGTGTTTAGTTATTATGTCTGTACTTTCAAAATAATATGTATCTAAAAATTGATACCACAAAATTAAAAAATACATTTATTTTTTCACTATATAATCAACAAAATTAGTAGTTAAATTTAGTAAAGTTTTTCTTAGTACCAGGTTTTACTACTCGTTCGGCTACACATTTATAAAGAAGTTACTCTAATGGTTTCTAGGGATTAAGAAGGTTACATTTAGAGGAAGAGTGGAAAACCATTTTGGAAAAACTACCCTCAGTACACCCGACCAAAATTCGAAGTCCTATCTCCTTGTCATCAGCAGTCTAGTCCATTGTATGAGTATCACCTCAGACCATGCGGCCACCGAAGTGGATCATATAAATCACCGTTTGGAGGCAAGAAGGATACCGCTGCTAGGTATAAAACAAGTAGTAATGGTTGATAGAGGTGTCTAGTTTCATACCTTCCACAGCGTTAGTGGAGAAGAAAGCAAGGTTCTTGGTCTCCAGGGGGTTTTCATTGGTACAGTCAGGAGTCCGGCTCTGTGGCTCAGACTCTCCAGTCAGGGAAGAGTTGTCTACCTTGAAGGACGAGGCCTCCACAATGCGAATATCCGCTGGGATCCGATCTCCCCCCTTCACCTCAACGATGTCCCCCACCACAAGTTCCTCCGCTCGCAGTGATAGCTTCTCTCCGTCACGAACTACTGTCGCCACCTGAAAAATGGTTCATACAGTTAAAGATAAACTTTGATTAATAAAGATTTTCCATGATAAGTTATATGACATTTGAAATGTGTCTGTAATGATCCCCTTTGAAATGGGTGCTCGGAAGAGGGGTTCATGTCACCCTGGATATGGAGTCTGATATATATATATATATAACTCATGTCTTATTTAATAACTTTTAAGTTTGAAAGTGACCAAAGACCAAGTAAAATATTTACTTTCATTTCCTATAAATTTAGTTTATTGACTCATATATTTCAATTTTTAAAGAATAATTTTATTTAGCCGAGTGCATTATAAAGGGGCTTCTGCCACATGCTGTAGCGCCATACACTTCATTTAATAACATGTGATAATATACTAATTAACTAGAGAGATCAAATCTAAATACTTAGCTTCACCCTATGGCAGGGCTTCTTAACCTTTGTATGAATACTGACGCCCCAATGGATCGCCCAATATTTCCCCAACACCACCCAAATGTCAAAATCATCATCACTGGTCCTATTAGGTACCACCAATATGACTCCAAAAATATGTTAACAGCTTGGTTTTACTTTTAATATAGACAGCTAGGAACAGAATAGCTGAAAGAACATTATAATGATTTTATTATATGTATTTATAGAAAAACAGTAAAAACAAGCCATTTTGATAATGGTGATGGTGTATTTAATCTAACAACAATTTAAAAAAAAACTGTTTATAAATCAAATCCCACACCCCCATTATTATGTTTCCATATCCCGGTTAAAAAACCCTGCCTTATAGGGTGTATTCTAGTCAATAAGAAATGTAATGTTAACTCTCAGCTTTGAAAACGACACGTAAAAGCTAATCATCTTAAATTTACTTCAAGATTGTTTGTAAATGGTTATATGGTGTCAATAGATCTTGATTATTGGTGGCAGGGAGGGGGGGGGGGCAAAGAACTAATCTATTTTCACATTAAATTAGAAAATAACAATGGTTTCATACCTAACGAACATTATGAATAATAATTATGATAAAAGAATTAATTCTACAAATAAATTTTCAATTTTATTATGAATAAAATAATCAACTGTTCCATTTACATTTGAGCAGATTATTGGGAGAACTAGTGTCCCCTTTCCCCCTGTACCAACACTCTCAATCCTGCTAACAATGCACATGAGTGGATATTTTGCCAGACTCAAACCATTTTGTCTTGTTAATATTCCCAAATAACTAAACCTCCCACACCCATAGAGGGCTAGTTCCTAAGTTTATTTTAACAGTATTTTTTAGGGCAGCTGAGTTTAAGCTGGATTATGTACCATAATGAATATAATTTAATTGTTGGTTATGTGATGGTGACATTTCACAATTTTATGCAATTATGTGAGCATATTTTATTTTTCTTATTTTACATTTCCATTAGTTTAAAAATATGGCTGTTCCAAATGACTATGACTTTCTATGTATCATTCCACTAAACAACTGTTAGAATAAAAAATTAAAAAAAGGTGAAGGCATGCAGCATGTACAAACTAATAGCTTTTTCTACAGCTAATCATTATATGGCACCTTTTTTTTTCATTTATAATTTCATATTTAAATACAAACAAAAAATTGGAAAGTAAATGTATAATTTTAAGCTTTAGATATTTTGTAAATTTTACCTTACAGCATTAATTTATAGCAAATTATGTTTAGCATATAATGTGAATAAAGTCAAACCTGTGGCACCATCTTCTTGAAAGACTCCATTATCCTAGAACTCTTGTTCTCCTGGTAGTATGAGAAGATGGCAGTGACAACGACTACTACTGCTAACACGATACCAAGGAACAACTGCAACAAGCATGACCATCACAATATCTATACTTTAACAAACTATATTCTAAATAACTTATTAAAAATTACCACTTGGCATAGTATCAGGAAAATTACTCCTGAATAGGAATTGTAGCCAAGAGCCTTCAAATTTGAACAAAAGTAATTAATACTAAACAAATTGTACAGATTAACCCACCCAAATAACTTATATGATAAAAGTCACAGGGGTGTTTCACCTGGATATTACAATATTGTAGTTGACCTCGGTGGTCTTGTAGTAGAGTGTTCGCCTCACGACCTGAGGTTTATGGGTTCAAACCCCACTAGGGTCGTCAGATTTTCTTCAAGCAATAAAAATCTGTAGCACAACTTTCCCATGTGGATTGTGACTTGCAAAATAGCCTTGGAAAGAATGTGAAAATACCTTTCACGGAACAATTGGTAGTCCCTTTCACTCTTGCTCATAGAAATGCTCATGTGCTGATATAATCAGCCAGTTCAGAAAGTGCACGCTATATTCCACAAATAAATTTAAAAAATACAATAGTGCATATTGACACCATATATTTGGTAAGGCTGCTAATAAGTTTTACCTTAATCTTATAAGCTACTTATTGAACATTATTTAGAATGTTTTCTAAAATGCTAATATCTTAATATGTTAGTATTACCCCTCGTTCCTCTCCAACTTCGAGTTTCTTATTCTTGTTGTGATGCAAACATAGCTACTGATAGTTTGAAAATAATTATTAGTGAGATCTAAGTGCATTCACAGATGCAAATAATGGTTAATTTGTCTGAAGAGTATGAATATACAATTTCATTGAATTGGGTGTTCAGGATTCCATAATTTAATATCTTCAGAAATATTTGACAAATTTGCATGGTTTTTGTTGAAACATGGTGTGGCAACACTCCAAGTTTTCTTCCATATATTAAACTCAATTATTTCAATTATATTTTATTAAATTATTTCCATATATATTTTATTACAAAATATCGGCCACTTTTTCCGATGATCATGTACAGAGCCCTGTTTTTATGGTGAATAAAAAAGCCCAATTTCGTTTTTAAGTTTCCCAAAAGCGGTGAATAAGCGGTGAATTACAAAAATACTATTTTTGCGACGAAATTATCGAATTAAGACAAAAGCGTTAAAAAAGTGTTTTTTACCAAACTTTCGTGATTAAGGTGACTTTGTTGGGTTAAAACTAGACTTCCAGGACAATGTTTGAAACAGGTAAACTAAACATATTGAAGTGAAAAACCAAAAATTACATTTTGTCTGGACAAAACGGTAAAAAAAACACTAGTCCGCAAAAAAATGTGCTGTCAACTTATTAAAAAAAGTCAGATTTAGCGGCAGCTGATCCGGGAAAAGTATGTATAAGTCACAAAGACAAAATATTACACACAAATCATCTTGTTACTTATTTTTCAATATCCCAAAATATTAGCGCGAATGCCGAAAATCTCGACTAAATCACGATTATCGCGGACATCATTTAAAATCGCGAATATCGCGCTAAAACGCCGATTTCGCGAATTATCGCGACAATTCTTTGCAATCAGGGTAACCTGAAATGTGAACATCTGAAAGAAAAAATGCCATATCTAACATTCGCGAATTATCACGAACTCCACAAACCCAGGGCTCTGATCATGTACTATATTATAATATAGTTATATTCCTACATAAAGTCCCATTTTTATAGGAAGACAACCAGGAAAGTTATTAAAATCTACTTTCTGGTATTCATGGGCCAGATTTTTCTTACTGGGGGATAAGGGGGCAAAGAAAAATGGCATTATGCTCATATTAAGCTAGATTGGGTAAAAAAAGAATGTATATGGGTATGTGAACAAAGCTTAGCAAGGAATATAATTTTTAACTTTTATTATTGTATATGACATTCTGGAGTAAACAGCAAACTCTTTTCCAAGTGAAGATATTTTTCAAATCCAGGCTGTTCAAAGCTATAATCTATTTAATTGATAATGTTGTCTAAAAGCAAACATAGCTGCAAAACAATATATTAGGGATTGGTTGGACTCGTGGGTGTATATTAAGAAATATTAAGTCATGCAAATAAAGAATCAGTCAAATTAAGTCTGTTCATGTTACTGGTGGTGAAAATCTTAGGTAAGTGTCGCATAATGTTTCCTAAAACCTGCCCCCCGCCCCTTTCACCCTACCAGCAAGAGATGGGAGGAAGGAAGGAAAGTGCCCATGCCCCTCTAGTTACTGCGATTACATTCATGTCAAGTCATGTGATCTGCTGCTGTCATTTTTGATAGCTATTACCAATAGGTGCCTATAGAACTAGACTAATAAGATGGTAAAGACCTGCTTTGATGACTGCATGGTCCAAGGAGTCACTCTCAAAATAGACTAGACTGCAGATGACAGAGAGAACAGGGTTTGAATCCCGGTCGGCTGTACAGAGGGTGGTTTTATAAATTTATTTTCCACTCTCCCTCCACACAAATGTAGGTACACTTCCTCTAAATTCAACCTTCCTCACACCTAACTCATTGGCATAATTAGCAGCACATTACCTATGTGTATAACCTCAAGGGGTAGTAAGCAGTGCTATAAAAAAAATATGGTGGGGCAGTGACACTTTGAGGAGTGAAGATGGTGGGGAGGTGACACTTTGAGGAGTGAGGATGGTGGGGTGGTGACACTTTGAGGAGTGAAGATGGTGGGGAGGTGACACTTTGAGGAGTGAAGATTGTGGGGAGGTGACACTTTGAGGAGTGAAGATGGTGGGGCGGTGACACTTTGAGGAGTGAAGATGGTGGGGCGGTGACACTTTGAGGAGTGAAGATGGTGGGGAGGTGACACTTTGAGGAGTGAAGATTGTGGGGAGGTGACACTTTGAGGAGTGAAGATGGTGGGGAGGTGACACTTTGAGGAGTGAAGATGGTGGGGAGGTGACACTTTGAGGAGTGAAGATGGTGTAGCAGTAGCACTCCTAGATGTAAGCTCATTATCAGTTAAAATCCTGTCATTCATACATTTCAATGTGCAAGCATGGTGCGTGTACAATTTGGAGTCAGAGGGAAGCCATACAAAGAAAACCAAGCCATATAAATACAATGTATATTCTTATTTCTTCCCTTTCTGTAAAATAAGGCGATGTTATGATTAGCAACAGCACAAATTCTAGTTTAAACTAGCTGGGGTCTATTTAACACACACTAATAGAGGTGGATATTTCCTGTGTATGCATACTACTATCCTCTTTCCAGTGAATGCTGATGCACTTGACTTAAGAATGACACTACTTATCTAATTTGTCTATATTTTTTAGTTTGAAGGCATGTTTCAGTAAATGAACTTCATTTCACGTACTGGTATATTCGGACTACAAATTATTTTGACAGGCATTTTAAAAATTGTTTGCACACCTACATAAGTAAAATGTAAGGGTTTAATTAAAGAACTATAGATAAATCATCTCGGTCTTAAATAATATGAAATATAACAAAGATCAAAAGGTTTCTTAGAAAATTCACTTCTCTAAATTGTCTTTATGTCAAACATTTTTTTTTTATTATTATCTTAGTTAAAGGTAGCATAATTTCATACACTTCTATGAGGTCCTTTTTACTTATTTTGTTTTAAATAAATCTAGCAATATATATTGAAATTTGTAAACTCAAGTTGAAACACCCTAATGAAATGCTTATAACAAAGGCCCGGATTTTGATGATATGTCATTTGTTGTTGTTGGAAAATCGCAAACAACACTCATGTGCATATACAATATGTTTATGATCCCCTGGCTGTGGAAACATTTTTATAGGCTATTTTGGTCATTTTTTGTCATTTTGGATTTTTAGGTCATATTTTCTTGGCTTGTATAATTTTTTCTAGGTATTTTAAGTTGATTTAATTTTTAAGGCATTTATATTAATAAGTATATTTAATTATTTATAAATACTATCAACATAATTTTTTATTATAAATGCATAAATACTCAAATTTATATGTTTTTAAACACAGTTGTTAAAATGAGAGGATAATGAACTTTGTATGGTTGGAAAATACAATTACGCTGGAAAGAGTTGCAGTGAGAGGTTGAAGCAAGCAGGTATTTGTAAATCAATATTATATCCAGAAAGATGCAAGAATTTGGATTTTAAGGGCCTTTCATTGTATATATAGGTTCTAGGGTTTATATCTGTAAAGTGTGTGTTTGATTTAGTCAAGTGCATTCATTACAAGTTTTTGTTCATATCTTTAGGTCATTTTTTTGGATAATTTTCGGGTACCAGCAGGGGCAAATTCAGGATTTTCATGAGGGGAACAGGCGGGGNGGGGGGGGGGGGGGGGGGGTAGCTCTCACGGGATCGCGTTAAGGGAGGTTTGCCTGAAGAAAACTTGATAGAAAAATACTTCAACATTTGAGAGCAAATCTTAAAGTAATTTTTCAGTGTAAGGCTAGACTTGAATAATCCTCAAATGAAGGGTATAACTTAAAATTTGTGATTAGTATTGAAATTTATTAAAAACCAATAATAAGAACATTAACCAATAGTGATTATTAAGAGGGAAATAGGTTTAAACAGTATAGCAATTATTATATAAATAGTTTTTTTAGCTATTAAATCAATCAATATAATGATGAATAAAAAATATTATAATAAAACCATCACGGCATACTAGTAAAGAAAAACACGCATTGACTGGCAAACAACATTGGCAGCAAGATACCTCGCGTTTGGTGACAGAATCGAGCGAATTGAATGAGGTTTTACCCTATAGTGTGGCGCTAGGGGGAGGTAGGAACTCAAAGGTGCACCACTTAAATTTGGGTAGTTTCATTAATGCCCATTCTCACTGGTTTAATACTTGATGCGCTTTTGTCTTAAGTATTTATAATAATTACCGTATATTATTAATCATTTAATAATATTACAAATAACAATTTAAAAAAAAATTAAATGTGATTAGTGAGATAGTATTAAACTAGTAGCAACTTTAACATTGATTTAATTGGTTTAATTCCTTGAGGGGGGCACACTACCTCCACGCCCCCCCTCATGGATCCGCCCCTGGGTACCAGCAATTAAATTCTAGACACTGCTTATAATTATCACACAGCTACTAATACATATAAATAAATACATATTGGCCATAGTTAAAAGCATTGAAGATGATGAGCAAAGTCCTCAAGAGACTTGTTGGCTCAGGTTTATCTTATCATAGTATGAATGTAGATGGAAATTAATCCTTCATAGTTCCCCATAAGTGTAGTCCCAAGTGCTTGTATGATAAGTGTTTGTAAGACCACTGATTTACAATTAATATATCTGTATGGCAAATCTTCAGTCCTTTTGTGTTTGATTATCTACTGGTACTGTGTGTGTGTGTGTGTGTGTGTGTGTGTGTGTGTGTGTGTGTGTGTGTGTGTGTGTGTGTGTGTGTGTGCGCGCGCGCATACAACATTGTTAAACATCCCCTTCAAGAGCCCCAAATTAAAGGGTTTTAATTCAGTGAATGAATTAAAGAAAATAATGTTAATAAAAATAAGTAAAACTAACTGCACTGGTGTTTGAGTAGGAGGGAGGATATAAAATAGGTACTCAATAGAAGAATCAATTTGAGAAGATTCAGCTGTGATCCAATCCTGATTTCTTGAGTCAACATCTTGCATACAAATGTTGTGAAACGTTCTTCAGTGGTTGAATGGTATAAGGTGGAATGGTATAAGATGTTGCTCTCACGTTAGACTGGCCTGCTAATGGGAACATCGGGATTTGAATTCTGATAGGATCTACTAAGGGTGCTGTTCCCTAAATTGTGTTTCAACCTCCTTTCCCGCAAATGTGAGAAGACTACCTCTAACATACTGTACTTCCTTCTTCACCCTTACCCCATTGCAGTTATAATACGTGTGTATATTCTGAACACGTTATAAGACATGATAGTAAAAATAAAAATTAAAATGACATAGTTATGACTATAAGCATACATTTTCTTCAAAACGTTTATATGTAATTCTATAAAAACTTAAATATTTGTATTATTTAAAACAAACGTCACATTTATATATTGTGTGAAATAACTATTTATGTCTTCCATCTGTGTAGTATTTTACTTAACTAGGCTTTCATAAGAATCTTAAATCTGAGAGAGTGCATTTATCTCGCAGAAGTTGTCTGTAATCACATAGAGAGGAACTATATTATGAGTTTGCTAATGTAGCTATTCAGTGTGAAAAAGACCACTATTTATCGATGATATTTCTAGACACCAGATGCTCACCCCAACACCATAGGCAACAAATAAAGTCGATATGCACAGAATTAACTTATCAAACAAGTAAATACTCATACTTGTGTGCACTCAGTATAAGTTTCAGACTCATATAGGAGTGTTTGCCAGTTATTAGACGGTTGGGGTTAAAATCAAGTTTGGGTGTACTACATTTTTTTCTTAAATGGTTTCCCACTCTCCCGCCACAGATATATCGGCACATTTCTATTCATTTTTACCTACTTCATTGCTATACTATTAGCGTGGTTTAAATGTCTCTAACTCGGTCGGTAGCGTGTATGGCTAGTGAACTTTAGTTCCCGGGTTCAGTTCCTCGCATGGCCGTGAAATGTGGGTTTCCTCTTCTATGATAATAAGTTGACGGTTGGGGGACTGGATGTTGTGTAGGTTTTATAATTAATATTTAATAATAATATTTAGCACCGCGTCTTACTACCCGTTCGGGTTATACGCTGTAATTACTAATTACGGATAATGGATTAGGAATTGGGAAGGTTGAATTAGAGGAAGTGAACCCGCATTTGCGTGGAGGGAGAGTGGAAAACCATTTAAGAAAAACCACCCCCAGTTCACCCGATCGAGATTCAAACCTCGATCCCCCAGTCCTCAGCAGTCGAGCTCAACAAGACAAGTGAGTTAGCCAACTACGCCACCGAGGCGGGTGGTTTTATAATTAAGTTGGTTTTAAGAATTAGCACACAACCTGTAAACTATGTCCAGCCTGTGCAAGTAATAAGACATGATGGGGGGAAAACAATTATAATGTAATTGACATTACTTTCTGGACTTTTGTTCAGTGAACTTTTAAGAGATAATTACTAAGATAAGACTTTTAAAGGAAGTGTACCCACATTCGTGTGGAAGAAGAGTGATAACCCATTCAGTTCACATGGTCAGGATTCTAACCTTGACCTCCTGTCAATGACAAAACAAGACGAGACTGGTACCTTTGTTTGCGTGACGTCTCAATCTTTCTTTCGCTGTATATTCAAACTTAATTTTAAATAAAGTACTTATTTTTACATAAATATTATTTTTAAAAAAAAGCATTTTAACTTGTTATTTCTTTAGAATTACATTTTATTTGGAACCAGGTGTAATCATTTTTGTACAATAAAACAACTATTATGAGAGTATCATGTATATGAAAATAGCTGTCAAAAGTCCAAAAACCAAAAAGAGTATTGTTACAAATGTTGACAATTGTTTTTATATTTTGTTATTAGGAAGAATATATTATGCATTATAAATTGAATTTGTATCCAAAGATTTCAATGATGCAGATAAATATAGAAGAGGTAAGTTGGACTAGAATAAAAATTATTTAAGAAAAAGTGTAACACATTATTCAACACATGTAACCACTCATTCCCCAAATTTTCAAATAAAATATTTTTGAAAAACATATAAATTGTTTAATAAGGAGTGTTTAAGAATATTTATAAATAACATTCGATTTTTAGAAAAATTAGGTTGTACAAGTTGTATTAAATTAACATGAAAGACATAAATGTGTAATATTAATTACAAGTTATGATACTTTATAATTATGAATGTCTTGAAATTATAACAAACATCTAAAAATTCATGTACATATTAAATTGTAGACATTTGAGTCAAAGTTATACTTAGGTCCATGATTTTAAAAACAAAGGATGATGTGATCATGCATACTTCGTATCTCTGTTTTATTTTGATAATTGACAGGACAAGTGATTAAATTTGAATTTCTTTCTTATCTGTATTTACCTGTTCCTTGGTTACTGCTACTACAAGTGCAGCAATGCGGGTACTAATTTTTGTCAGCTATTGCTTATTGGCTGTTTTTACCAAATGTGAAAATGTTCACCTCGACTCAATTTCTCAAAGGAATTGGCACAGTTAACATGATTGACCATGTGTATTCATTACATATGTAATCCCTGAGGGGATATTTTTAGTGCCATAAAACTATGGCCATGTTAATTTTTTTATTTGAACTTATGACCTGGATGCCCCTATAAAAAATAGCCTGCCCTGATAGTTGACCAGTCTCTAGATTCTCAGTGCGTTTGAAGGTCAATGACAAGCAGTATACATTCTGGAAGAATGCTTTGAGGGAGGGTTTGTTCATGTGATATTCACTGCAATTTCCTAATTAAATACCCGCATTAATGCAGGTGCATTTCCTCTAAACGGGTCTACAAATACCTACCACTTTGGTTAAGAAATGAAAACCCCTTATGTTAAATACATTACTAAAAATAAAGATTGTTTTGGGTGAAACTACTCCCGGTGTTGATGAAGAATATTATGATCTTATAGTATAGGACTATTAATAAAATTAAGAGTTTGTTATGAAATGAAGAGTTTGTTTATCTGTCATGAGAAATGTGAAATATCTACTGAAATCGGGTGAAAAGGGCCAAAAGGCCAAACATGGTAAATATGGTTGAAGTAAATCCAATCAAAGAGAGCAATAATACCAAAAGGGCAAAGTGTAAAAAGTTCAAAAGTGACCAAAATGTAAAAAAGGCACAACTGAACAAATATGGCAGAAAGGATAAAAAGGATCAAATGGTAAAAATTAAATCTAATCAAAAAGAGCTATAAGAACAAAAATGTTAAAAAAATAAAAAGGCTCTAAAGGCTATCAGAGGCTAAAGAAATAAAAAGTAAAGCTATTAACAAGCCACAAAAGGGACAAAAGGTGTAAAAATGGAATTACACTAAAAGAAAGGGTAAAAGGTTGACAGGGTGAAAATTGTAAAAGGAGTGGAAAAGGTAAAGAAGTTGTAAAGGGTAAATAACGCAATTAGGGTGGAAAAGGGGCCAAAAGTGATTACTTTAGCGTTAAGAATGTAAAAATGGTATAAAGTAAATCTGATAAAAAAAAGGCACAATTGAGGGGAAAATGGTAAAATGTGTAAAAAGTAAATCATAAACAAAAGGGTATAGACATTAAAAGGAGTAAAATAAATTAAATGTGTTAAAATATTAAAAAACCACAAAAGGGGTAAAAGGCTAACGGAGTGAAAAGCGTAAATGGGGTGATTGGGTGAAGAGGGTAGATAGGGCAGTAAGGGAAATAATGGTGAAAATGGTAAAAAGGTTAAATGGGGTAAATGCAGTTTAAAATAAAGCTAAAATACTTTTGAATGGATTTAATTTCAGCCCTTTAACAACCAATTATTATTTATACTCTAATACACTTCTTTATTTTTTATTATCATCAAAAAGCAGAGTTCAAAACATTGTGAAGTTAAAACTTAATCTTCAAAAGAAATGTCAGCATTTAGAACATGTTCAGATATCTCTACTTTGACATTGTGTATTAGTCAGCCTACTTTTGTATTTTGTTTCAAAATTTAAACCAATTTAGTATTAATATTAAGCTTCAATTTATGATTTGGCTACTGTTCCTTGTAGTCAATTGTATATATTGAAAATAACAAAGCTAGTTTATAGATTTCCCGTTCGAAGAATGGGTACATAAACTAGTAATAATTATTAAACCATAAATTGTTGGCTCTCACGTGGTCATCACTAGGATCCTCGGATGTGGTGGCCTCTATGGAGTAGGCAATGAAGCACAAAATAGCTCCTGCCCACAGCAACATGGAAAACCCTCCAAATAGGGTCTTACAAAATTTGACCCATTCCGGGGTCTGTTTTGGTGGGGTGAGAGAGTTGGGGCCATCTCGGGCAAAGTGAAGTTTGGCTTGATTCACAGTAAGGCCCTGGGAAAAATAAAACCAATAGAATATATTACGGTCGGTCGTGAGAAAAGTCAAATCAAAGATGAGTCAGAGCTTGAACAAAACCTCAAACATGAGCAAGGTTAATTCTAGGCAAATCAGATAAGTTGGGGATGTAAGGGAAGCGAGAAGGGGACAGTCTTTTTTGCAATTTTTATAACAAAACTTTTTTCAGACTAAAATAAATAAACTATTGCTTCAATACAAATACAGAGTTTGATTTTCTTCTCGTGGTGATATCAACAGTGTTGAATATTTGTCATGAGCATCAAAGCATTAGACGAGAGAATTTATGAATGATGAAAAAAGTTGTCATTACATTTCAGGACACCCGCGACAGGTATTCATTCATCCAATGTTGAGGTCACTAAGTGAAGAAAATTATTAATTATTTTGGCCGGAAAAGTTTTTATATAAAAACTGAAAAAACTTACCCTTTCTTGCATCTCGTTCAGCCCACCTTAAACCATGTATAGTGTAAAACAGATTATGGATACCGCACTAAACTATTATTTTTATGATTAATGACTAGCCCATCATACAACAATAGCGATCACAGAATGATAGTATACAGATATACAGAAAATGTTTCTACATGAAAAACATGTTAGATTTTGACGTCCTCTACACAATGTTTGGATATAAGTTTGGCCATTTTGACAGAGCAAATTTGGAATTATTTTTAAAATATTGGTATTTTGACCTTCATGGCCTTTTGAAGTTCACCTAACAAGTCATAAATTTACCTAAAAGTACAATCTCACATGAAAGATAACCGTGCTAAGGTGCCATTATAATTCCTATTGCTTTGTGTATTCAATGCGCATTTTCCTGGCATATGAATTACAAGATATCATAGGGCCTAGTCTAAGATAGTAAGCCTAACAATATACACAACTTTATGAGTTTTTATTTATGTCGACCTTTGCTTGTAATCATGAAAAAAGGCTGCTAGCTGTTGTAAGCAAGTTAAAATAGATTTTCGCAGGGTATATTATAACAAGAATAATGTTTAAGTGTTTTAGCACTGGGCATCATCAGAAACTAAAGTGCAGCAGGAGTTATATTGGCTAAATTTAATACTTTTATTTTTTTCACAATTTATATGGTGGCATTTAATAATATTTACAATTTAACTATGATATATTTATCTATCTAACCTAGATGTAACTAAGGTTATTCTATTGTTATTTATTTTCAATAAATAAAATTCATCCTTAAGACATTCTATTGTCTATTAAGGTGTCCGCCTTTGATTGTAGGGATGTTAATGGTATCCTCTTGGCCTTTCCTAGAATCAAACCTACGGGTGACATTGAGCTATTCTTCTCTTATTTACCCATACTAAACCTCAATGCACTCTGACGATATTATTACGTTACCCATATGCATACTATACCTCAATGATATCTGAGTTTATTCTTACCCTAGATAAACTCGTATTAAACCTCTGACAAAGTTCTTCCAGTGGTACACGATGGGTGTCTATTTCAAGCTCTCGCTTCAAGTCTTCAATGTCATCTTTTTTCCTTTTCGTTGTTTCTTTCCTTTTGGGCTGAAATTAAAAGAGATGAAAAACTGTTTAGTACGATAAATTCAGTCATCTAGTTTATCTACTGATCAATGGTGTCACTAAATTTTTAACATTAATTTGAGCAAATATTAAAAATTTACCAACACACCAGAAGATGTGAAACACTTGTTGTCTATACAAATAAGAGCTCAAGTCAATATTGTGGAAATGAATATCTAAAAATGGAGAAATTTACTTAAAACTCTTAAGATACTCGAAACGAAATAATATACATTTTTGCAGAAACAAATGGAATAAAAAGTATCATATTCCACCGAAGGGCATAAATGAAATAATATACACTTTTACAAAAACCCATTGAGAAAAATAAGTAACATCTCTGTTCACCAAAGAGCATACCAATCAATTCCCTACTTCCCAAACCTCAATTTTAAAAACATATTTGAACATATTGGTTTTATAAAATATATTTCAAATACAGATTTTTATTTGTAATAGCACTACAACTTTGCAGTGATAACTTTTAAGTTATTTCATATTTCAAAATATGATCAGAACTGGAGATATCCTCTTATGTAAAGTACCTTATAAATCATTTTCCCGGTAAAATGAGACGCACCATTTTGCTTGTATATTTACAGTGCTCAAGACACAAATTTCGACGAAAACCTTAAAGCCGATTTAGAGAATATATTTTTCTTTCATTTGGCCGTTTAGTAAACAATCCTTAATCTCAGGGTTGGATATCAAATTTCAAAACTCTTTGGGGGAAATACATGGAAACCCTAGATCCTAAGTTTTAGCCCATGCATATTTTCTGGTTCAGTCAATATCTATCAATATTTCAAATTCAATTTTTTTTAATACCACAATAATTTATCTACCCGAGGGGTCACGAGAAAAACTATTTCACTGTAAATGAATTGGTTAAAATAAAATATTATTTCAATAAAATATAATGGCTGTGATCTATTTTCTCGCATGCCCCCCCACCCCTTCTTACGGTTATTAATGAAAAGAGAGGCCGAGAACTTTGAGGCTATGGGAATAAAGTTTGTGAGGAGTATGTTAGCTGTCCCGAGGAGAAACAAGATTAGGAATGAAGTTATCCAGGAAAGAGCGGAGCTACACGAGATAGTGTGCATGTAATGAGGATCGTGATGATATGAGAGAGTAGAGAAAGCCAGAGTGGGATGGCATGGTAATGTAGTAATGGGAGAGGAAAGCATCCCAAGGAGAATGATGGTGATTAAGTATGTAGGGAAAACACCCCAAGGGAAACGAAGGAAAAAATGGGAGCAGGAGATAGCAAAAGGTGTACAAGTGGGAGGAGAAGAATGGATACAAATTAAGGAGGAATTATGGAGGATAGAGAAAGATGGCAGTAATATAATTAAAGTGACCCGGCCACAGGCTAGATACAGTTCATAATGATGACTTAATGAAAACTGAATTTCATACACTATGCAAAATAAAAACAAGTTCACCAAGGGTTCCATCCGTCACTTAGTTTTATTCCCTGAATAGTATCTGGTATATTATGGTACTATAGTATATTTGCCATTTAAATAACTTTTTAGTGCATATACAAATAAATGTATAGCAGCGAACATGATCGAAAAGATATTGTATTTATTAAAATTGACATCATCTATCAAAAGTGACAACTGCAAAACCCAAAATGAATTAGAATACGTAGAAGTTATTCTCTATTATCATTATTTCTTTTCTTTTTTTTTCGTCTTTCTTTTCACCCTGGACACCGTCTTACAATCCTTCCAGCCTATCGTAATTTAACCGCATTAAGGGGAGAGGGACGAAGAAGAAATAATTTAGAGATCTAATGTGTACACGCACTTGCGTGGAGGTAGACGGGGAAACAATTCAGGTAAAACATACTCTCAGTACATCCGAGCGGAATTCGAAGCCCGAGCTCTTCGTCATCGGTAGTCCAATATATTGTATGAGTGACGCTTTAGACCATGCGGCCACCAAAGCACGTAGTTCTATATGTATGTTAGTTTGTAAGTCGTATGTTGAAATAATAAGTGGGGCACGACAAATAGTAAACACCAAATAAAATGTGTGTGTATATGTATCTAAATTTATAAATAAATATAATAGCCATCATGAATTATAATCCATAGTAACTGATACAAGCTTCAGTAGCTGCATGTTCTAAGGCGTCACTCTTTCAAAAGACAGGCAGGCCAATAACGAGGAGATTGAGATTCAAATCCCAGTTTTGTGTATTGAGGGTAATTTTACCTAAATGGTTTTCTACTCGGCTTCCAAGAAAATGTGGGTTCACTTCATCTAAATTCGACGTTCCTCTTTCCTAACACATTAGAGTAATTAGTACTTAGACCTATGTTTATAACCAAAACGGCTATTAAAAATTATGATGAAATCCTCATTATTCCATTTTTTTGCCCAAAATCCCCATTTATATTCCACGATATGTCACGAGATAAAATATGTCGATTTATTTAAAAAAATCTTTTGTCAATATTGATGTTTTTCTACCCGAAACAACGATTAATTTAACGAATAAAAAAGTTGATAAATCTGTTCTTCTATTTTTACTAACCGAGTGTATTTTGTTCGGTTTTTATTAAACTTACTTGCTAGTTTCATAACATTAAAAAAAAGACTAGGCGTTTTTAAAAATATGTACAAAATAATTTAAATTTTTAAATCATTCATTCATATAAAAAATCCCACTATGGTCTCCTTTTAGCACTTTTGCTTTTTTTTATTTTTAACAAGTGGGTTGACCAGGCGGTTTACGGGTAAGGTGTCTGACTTCTGTGTTGGGGGTCCCGGGTTCAATCCTCGGTCCCGGCACAGATTGATCTGATTGACAAACTCTTCCTTCACCTCTGATAAGACGTGTATTAATCACAACTTGTGAATGTGTGGAATGCCGGGCCTCCGCCGTGGTTCGGATCCCACGTTAAACTGTAGGTCCTCAATTTCATCTCACAATCACCCTATCATTATACATTAGCGTAAGTGCGTATAACCCGAACGGGTAGTAAGACGTGGTGATGATAATAATAATAATAATAATAATAATAATAATAATTTAACAAGTGAAAAATATACCCATTCTAGATCTCTCAGACAAATTTAAATTCAATATATTGTAAACAGCAGATGTATCGATATAATATGATCAATATATCGTAACTTTGCAATGTATCGATATGTAAGGGCATCTTTCCGTCCCTTGGTGCAGTTAGGATGCAGTGTATTCACGAGTTGGCTGTTCCCCAAGGCTGTTAAGACTCCCAGGAGACGATGGAGCGCACAGAGCTTTACTATCGCAACTGGACTGAGGCCAAGTTGAATAACTCGCGAGACGAGGCCATCGCTAACAACAGCAGTTGCCTCTTTTGAGGGAGCGTTTCATTGCAAGACCACGTCTTAGGCTAACATGGCCTCTTCTGGAACAAGCTTGAACATACTGCGCCTTTCCGGATATACCAACGGTGCGGGGAGGGAATTTCAAGATTTTCAACGGCGTCACCTGCAGTTATGAGATCAAAAGGATAGTTAAAAATAGGCTTATAGATAAAGCTTTCCTCAAACAAGTCATGCATTTTAAATAGGGTCACAACAACACATTTTAAGATGATTGAGGGTTGTTTTAAGGGTTTGGATACTTCAAAACTGCCTTCCTCATAAGAATTAGCGGAGTGTAAGGATATTTGATTCGAGTAGGTGAACTCTTATAGTATTTTAATATTGTATTGTAGCTCATTTGATGTTTATGGAGTTAAGACTCATTAGCTTAAATTAAATTGTAGTGTAAGCTTTAAAACTTATAATATATCTCAAATGAATTCGATTCATTTAAATAATTGTAAAATTTTCTGGAAACTAGTAAAGGAAATATTTCCGTTTGAATATCACATTTCTGAGCTCTTGGTCCCAAAGAACATACGTCTTGATTAGGGTTTTCTTATGTCAGGATTCAAGCCATGAAGTTCTCTTTCGTTAATATTAAAAAGGACATCCTCTATACTAAAGCCGTAGTGTAACTGTCCAACTTCCGAAGTTGTTAGACCCTATAGAATAATAATTCATCATTTCCGTTCTAGTCCTGTACATTGTACAATCTTTGCTACTCGTTGACGCCTGCGCATTCACAGATGCACAATGCAGTGTAGGCTTCTTTATCCTTAAAAATTTTTTAAGAGTGGCCCCAAAGAAACTAGAAAGACTCAAGAGTGATCAAAAAATAAGGTTTCATTTTTGATCGGGTCAGTTTCATAGTCAGATTGAGTACGACTAAAGTGTGGCGTTATACTAAATACAAGATATTACCTACCTATACTCGAATGGAATGGGCCAGTTTCATATGCTAAACTGACCCATTTCATTCTGATCCAGGCAAGTGTGGCCCTGTATTTAGTGTAGCGCCACACTTGAGGCGTACTCAATACCACTAGGAAACTGTAGGCAGTTGCATTATTAACTTAATGATAAGGTTTGATGTCACTTAAGAAATAAGGTGATTTACTTAAACAAAAGAAAGTAATAAGTACAGTAAACTCCCGACCATCCACGGGTCTATTATCCGCTTTGCGGCTTAACCGTGGCATCGCCAACGCCGTAGGGTACGTTTCTGAAAAAACGCCGCGTTGATGGAGAATACAGGGTAACCGAATGTTGTACTCGGTAAATCCCCAGGGAAGAGATAATGGCCAGATAGACAAAGAGTGTTGGCCTATTCAACTGGGACTGCACTGGAATTGACTCATGACCTGTTTGACTCTCTGGAACTGGAAGATGACGGCTCTTATCTGACAGGCTGATGTTATGGAAAATACATAGCGGGATAAGGGAAAAGGAAGATGACGGCTCTTATCTGACAATCTGATGTTATGGAAAATACATAGCGAGATAAGGGAAAAGGAAGCAGAAGACTAATACAAACTTTTTAAGTGCCGTGTCCATTTTGAGTAAACTTTACATGGATTTAAAGTGTTTTTTATTATCTTATTGTTGCTGACCTGGCGTTCTAGGGGTAAGGTTTCAGACTTCTGTGCTGGCGGCCGGGGTTCAATCCTCGGTCCCGGCACAGATTTATCTGATAACCAAACCCTTCCTACACCTCTGACAAGACATCTTGTGAATGTGGGGAATGCCAGGCCTCCACCGTGGTTCGGATTCCACGTTAAACTGTAGGTCCTCCATTTCATCTCACAATCACCCTACCATTACACATTAGCGTAAGTGTGTATAACGCGAACGGGTAGTAAGACGCGGTGATGATAATAATAATAATATCTTATTGCGTGAAATATAATGTGTTCATAGATAGGTGGGTGCTAGTTTGGATCTGAACGCGCTACAATCTCTTGTTATACTAAAATGCGGATTATCCGTGGCCCTAGTCCCCTCCATTACTGCGGATAATCGGGAGTTAACTGTATTTCAATAGGTGACAAAATATATTCACTCAATTTGATTTACAAACTATTTGGTTTGCATTATTAATACTTTTAACCTAAAATTACGACATTCTATTCCTCAATTTTAATGTTTTAAACATATTTTACATAATTGTGTTACTCAGCTCTTATTATTCTAAATTCAAATACATTAAAGTTTTTAACTCTTAATTTATAGATATCAATACCAAGTGTATATATATATATTTTTTTTGTCAGTGCATGTTACTTTATTTCATATGTATTACCAAACCTTATCGTTTTACTGGCTGATGAGGGGCGAGTAATTGCCAAACAATAGTCTACTAAACATATATTTTATATTTATTTTAATATTTACAATACTAATTAAATATTATTTACCCTTACTAAAACAAAAGTTTTAAATTATTATATCTAGAAATATGTCCAAAGTGCCAATAAAAATTATATCAGTACAGTCATCATTTCAATAAAGTATTACCATTGTTCTTACATCTATTATCTCACACTCCCAAAATTCACGTTATATTATGTAATTCCAATTAGTCGGGTTGCCGGTGACAATCGCGTAATGATGTCACCAAGGGTATATAAAAGGCTTGGGTATTATTTGTAATCATAAAGAGATGCATGAAGACAATACTCAATTGTGAGAGATTGGTGGGGTAGGGTTTCTGACTATGAATTACTAAGTGGGGTCCAAGAAAAGTAGGGAAACATTTTTGCTCGCTTGTTAGATCTTACTTGAGAAAGCCACACGAGGAAAAAGTAGCTTAAATAAAATTTCCAACTGTCAGAGATGAAGTTTTTATTATTTGTCGGTTATTTACTACCCTTCCCCAACCATTATTTTAACACACCCGCTTTCTTAAAAAAACATTATTTTGTAACCAAGAAAAGTTTGAAATAAAGATACAAAAGTTTAACATCATTGCTAGTTAATACAAAGTTAAAGGTGTGTTAGGAGAATCAGTGGTAAAATAGTAGTGGTCGGTTGCTAATATTACTGTTAATTGCATAAAAAAACGTAAATATACACCTGGTCAGTAAAAGAACCAGCAGCGGAAACTATTCCCTACGTGACACCAAAGGAGGTGAGAAGTTTTAATTTTTTTTTACTTCCCTGCATTTCACCACCTATTCGGTTATACATAGGCTATTAATTGTGTTGTTGTAAGAATTATAGAAGTATATATAGAGGAAATGTACCTGCATTCACGTGGGTGTAGAGTGGGAAATCATTTAGGAAAAACTACCCTCAGTACCCTCGGCTGGGATTCAAACCCCGAAATCTCCATCACCGGCAAACCAGACTTAAAGACCTTTATCGTGTTCTCATTGGAGAGGGTAATAATAATGATGCCACTGCTACTAATATCAACGATATTATATTCGCTAGATGTAAGCTTTAATATAATATAATTTTTTTTTTACAAAACGCTTTATTCTTTTTGAACACATCAATTTATACTTTCTCATATAAATATAAAATAATATAATTGTGAAATTTTTTCATCCTGAAATTATAATGAATATTGACATTTAAAGTGCCTCTGAACCAAAAAAAAAGTGGATCTGGAAATTCTGTGTCTCTTTCGGTTGTTTGAATGTATGTGCCTGATGCCCCAACCAAAACGTTTGGATGGATTTTGTTCAAACGTGATTTTAGGCATTATATAGTGTATTACCTACCTTTGGTCTTTATCTTAATTTTAGCCCTTAAAATAAGGGTTGTTTATTGGTTACTTCTTTTTTAGAAAATTTAAAAATGGCTCTAATCATTTTATTTAAAATGAATATCTGAGGTATATTTGACATTACAAATAATATTGTAATATTGTATAATGTAGGTATACCTATTTTATCAGGAGCAATTTCACTTAGGGGTAGTTTACTAAGGACTAATTTATGAAAGTTAGAGGTTTCTAGAAAATTACTTTACTATTTTATTTAAAATGTAGCCTATATCATAGGTGTATTTATTTTTCATCATGAATAGCAATGTATATTCATTTTTCAGATAAAATTTGATGTATAGGTAGTTTGCATATGACTTTTTTTTTAATTCAAAATCTTTCAAAAATGTCTTTAAAGTTTTTGTTAAAATTGGACAACTAGGCAGTTAGAGTAAAATTTTCTAGCGGACCCTCATAGAAAAATTAGCTTCCTGTACCCTTGTATATCACTTTGTCACTGACACGAGTTTTGATATTTTTGAAATGTGGCCTGAACCCCTAAACAAGAATCCTTGACACTGTGAAACAAAGAAGTGTTTGTACTTGCACTGGTGCAATGTCAAGGTAAATAAACTGAGACACTAAACAGCGCGCCATTTCAAACAACATTGTCTAACTATATAGTGTGGCACAATAACACACAACACAGCGTAGTTCGAGGATTCATCAGCGGTCTCTTGTGGCGCGTTAGATGTTCATCAATGACGGTAAAAGTTATAATGCAGTACTTTTATGTTAATTTTCGAACGTATGCGTACATTGTTTTAACAAAGGCGGTATTACACTATCATAGTTATTTGATAAACGAAACATATTTGTTCCATAAAATATATGACACATGATATCAAAGAAGAAATAGATGTTATTTATTACATTCCATTACGCTTTATTTGTAAGTACAACAGACGCAGACCAATAAGAGTTAATAATAACAACTTTAAATCGAAGACTTGTTATTAAAACCAAAATATTTTCAAATGGTGCAAAACATTTTTCAAAAGTTGCTTTACAAATACACTCCTTTAATTAATAGTCATTTAAGAAAACATTCCGTCCATACCTTCCTTTCAATTTTTTTAAATACTTCTTATGCTTCAAATGTCGCCATTTTCCTCAATAAAATCCTAGCGTATATTTTAAGGTGGACGCGAGAAAAGTTCCCTGTTTTTTCCGTTTTTATAGCAAAACATTTGTTTGAACAAAATAGATCATATATTGTTTCAGTAAAAAAACAGAGCTTAACTTTCTTCACATGGTTACATCAACAGTAATTGATGAACATCTGTCATGAGCATATTCAAATTTAACGAGAGACTTTTTAAATGGCGAGAAAAAGTTGTTATTTAATTCCACAGGACACCCTTGACATATATTCAAGAACTATTGATATCACCTTGTGAAGAAAATTAAACTCTACGTTTGTATTTAAGATATATTTGATTTATGTTGACCCAAAAAAGTTTTGATACAAAAACTGCAAAAACCGTGACCTTTTCTTACTTCATGTACATCGCACCTTAAATGTAAAAGTTTGATAACATATATTTGATAGATCATTAAAGTTACATCAGATTTATTTTATCAAACATCTTGAAAAACTATGATAGTGTATTAAGTTACCACCGTTGGGTACACACTTCAGCAGGAGAGCTTCATTTTCTCCTTTAATTTTATTGTTGAATTTTAAACCTCTTAAAAGAGACAACGAACTTTTTTTATTGGCGACAGTTTATAACAAAATATGAAAATGCTCCTAGTATTTTCCCGGAGTGGTGGCTTGTGATCTAGCCAGAAGGTGAAGGGGAGATGGTGCACCTGGCTTATTACGTATAAAACCATCAAATATGGCGGCTAGGGGAAGAGGGGTGGGGCAACAATGTTGTTAGCAAATATTATTAAAGTTATTCAGATATAAAAGTTAGTTCACAACAAGATATGTTGAAAATATAAATACAATCAAGGTAAAATTATGAAGAGAAACATTTTAAAAATTTAACTCAATAATAAAAAGTTAAACAAATTTTTAAAATTTCTTAAGATGTACAGCTTGGTACTTAATTCATTCATCCTCACTAACTTGATCTACACTTCACTTGTTCTTGCATACTCCCTTAGCTTCAACAACATCCATACATAGAGTTCTACATGCTCTTTAATATTTTTAAACTCTTAATCTTTCTCTTTTTCACACATTCGTCTACAACAATTAGCCACGTCTTACATGGCCTACCCCTTCCTTCTGATCCACATATTCTTCCATCATAATATAATCGAGTTTAATTTTAACGTTAACTTTGTATTTACGGTTTGTGGTAGAATTGTTGTGATATTCTAGAACAAATTGTTTAAAACCTTACACCTTTCTTTATCTTTATGGTTATATATGTCAAACACTTTAGTGTTTTTATTGAAGTTTTTCTGCAAAATCCTTTAAGTTCATTAAATGTATAAAACAATATAAATATTGTAGGTATTTATCAACTTTTTTGATTAATATGAACTGTTAACTTTAGAAAAAACAGTATTTTCAGCACAAAAAAATAATTCAAACATGACGTGTAGTCTTAAATAAATGTTTTAAACTGATTGACTTATAATTTACTATGATAATTAAAAATGTATTATTACTCATAAATATTTGTTGCTATGTTTAATGTTATAGTAAATATCTTGTATTTAATAGTATTAATTCATAGCTCAATTCTATATAGTTTGTGTATCGACTGTAAAATTCAAATGAGGGTAATAATTGAGGAAATCGGTGCTCACTACAATCGGGACGTACAAGACACTAAGAAACTTATAAAATACGCGGAAAAATTATGAAGTTTTTTCTGGAAAAGGTTTCCGGAAACTCCACCCAATTGGTTCCACCCAGTCGTAATTTAACACTGGTGTGACGTCATAGTAATTTCGTTGCTCCTGGCAACCGGCGATTCTTTCACTATTCAGCAATTTATAACACCATTGAGTAGCAGAATAGCTGTTAGTGTAATTGAGTTGTGTGACCCTCCTCCATTTGTAAGGCGTGAAACATGTGCTCATTCTAAACAGTGTCACTTGGAGGTTATCTGGGGTATTTCTGAAAACTGTTAGGTAAGGATACAAAGTTGGAGTAGACCATTTATCTCAATAGTGAACATTCAATTCAAATAGGTATTACGGACATTTAATTCATTAGAATATTGATGGTTCAATTACAATTTTAAATACCTATTCAAATTAATTAAAATTATGTTTAGTGTTTGATATTTTAAAATAAATAGTTTTACATATTCTGAAAGACTTATACAATTGTGATTTTTTTTCCCTCGCTATGTTTTTTTTTTGTGGCAGCTATATTGCGCATAATGCATCAAGATATAGTTTTAATTGGGTCAATTTTATAATAATACAAAAAAAGTTTTATACCTAAATTTTGGTAAAACAATACACAAGGACTATTTAAAAGAGGCTGTTATTATTATTATTATTATTAGCACCGCGTCTTACTACCCGTTCGGGTTATACTCACCTACGCTAATGTGTAATGGTAGGGTGATTGCGAGATGAAATGGATGGACCTACAGTTTAACGTGGAATCCGAACCACGGTGGAGGCCTGGCATTCCCCACATGTCTTGTCAGAGGTGAAGGAAGGGTTTGGGAAAGAGGCTGTTCATTCTCAAAATTAACGGAGATATTAGGGTTCGAATCCCGGTAGGGTGTACTGAGGGTGGCTTTTCCTTAATGGTTTTCCGTTTTCCATCCAGACGGATGCGGGTACACTTACTCTGAATTCAACCTTCTTCATTCCTTACAGATTAGTGTTAAAAAGTTTATATGCGTATAGCCCGAACGAGTAGGGAGAAGCAGCGACCAAAAATAAATAAATACAAATAAAAAAAGAGGGTGGAAGGCGATAATTGATTAATTCCAAGCTAGAGCCACCTAGAAAGTTCAAGTCCTCAGGGGACTTGGGGAAGAGGCATTTTGGGGGCCACCCTTTACATAAAACTTGAATACATGGATGTGATTCATTAATATTAAAACAAATACGTCAGTTTTTTTTTAAAAAAAGAGCCGAGTTTGGAGGGTCGGTAAAAGAAAACCTTTCCTTTTATACACGTGTTGATGACTATGGTAACACTTACTACCATCGGAGGAGGTTAGGGAGGGTGAGTAGGGGCTAGAGCCCCCAAGAAGTAGGATCTTTATTATCATTTTCATCTATTGGAGTTATTTAACGTGCACTTTGTGTTAAAAGTGTAATATGTTATCTAGTGAATATTTACTTTTCAATTTAAGTGTTAATTTTCAAGTTACTAATCGCCTAGTTGTTTCGGATCCACCTTGTATAACTTAAATTTAGAACTGACACAACATCCGGCCCCCGGCCGTTGATTCATCACTATGAAAGGGAGAAAACTCACAATTCACCAATGACAAGATTTTTAGGCCATGCCAGGAATCTAACCCGGGACCTTTAGCCCAGTGAACAAACACGCTACCGACTGAGCTAAGGTTTTGAGCCTTTATGATAAAAAAAACTCAATATAGTGATCACGCATTTTGAAGATACATAAAATGAAAATAGAGTAACCAAAGTCAATTTAATGAACTTATCAACAGTGATAAGTGATAGCCATCTAACATGAAAGCTGCAGACAATACGGCTTGGCGTGTCATCATATATATACACAGATATTGTAAAAGTCTGAATTCTACCAGTGGGGCTATATTTCATTTAAACTATACCTTCCTCATACTTATATCCCATTAGTCCGGGCGGGCAGAAAGACGCAGAACACAAAAGCACCCTCATATAATGTTATTTTAATTGCCATCAAACTATACAGTTATTTACAGCGGCTGCATTAAGGGTGCCACCTACCAGAGCGGAGACGCGTTGCAGACACCCAGAAATCTCTCTTAATTTCAGTGGTTTGTTATTTTAAAATATGATTCCAGTCAAAATGGCTGTCAAAATGGAGGTGAACTGTATCAATGCAGGGAAAGAAAAACACGAAAAAGAGAAAATAAATTATTTTCAAGGAAATTTTGTAAATCTTGGATCAATTATTATTTATATTTGCACCGCGTCCCACTACCTGTTAGGGTTCCCATGCATATGTACTAGCTAGACCAGTGGTTTTCAATCCCTTCTTGTTCGCCTACCCCTAAAGTTGTTAGTGCATGATACAAGCTAGCAAGGACCTAAAAAAAAAAAAGTGAGATTCCTGGAATTTGATGAATTAAACTGGGGAGGTGGGTCCATATATACGAATAAAAACTTTTATTGGTTAAAGGTATATTAACATTTTCTAGCTGACGCCCCTAAAAAATTAACTTTCTACGCCCATGCAAGCTAAAAATGTTATATAATCAGTTAGGGGAGTACCGACGCGGATACCGATAAATGTTATCGGCCGATCATTAGTGCATCGACCACTAATCTGGGCTTTTTAAAGTAAAATTTATAGCAACATTTTCTATATGGGAGTTTGGTGATCAAAATTAAAAACAAAAAACAAAAAAAAACTTCTATACACAATGCATCTGGGTTGTGGGCCATGCAAGATTACATAAACAGATAAAGAAATATAAGTTCATACTGTTGATAAAACTAACAATCTAGTTCCAACTTTCACCGCTTATGCAAATATAAATAAAAAATTAAGATTATCAAATATTTAATTGTTGATTTCTTAAATAAAATATTTTTGTATCAATTACATTAACTGTTATAATTCTCATAAGCATATTTCCAAATGGCTATTAATAAATAATCGATAATTGGTACAAATCGTCGTATATAATCGTAGCATGAATAATTACTTTAAACAATCGGTAATCGGTCTTACCGATCGGTACACCTCTAGAATCTTACATGTATATTTTTATTTCACGCGCCCTCTAAGATGTCCTCGCGCATCCCAGGTTGAGTACCACCGAGTTAGATCAAGCATGTGAAACTTGCGGCCCGCAGACCTCCCGATTACTCAACACACAATGCGGCTTTTACTTATTTTAAACGTCGTAGAAACATAATATTTGGGAACATGTTATTAAAGGATATGGCATAGTTAAGGGAAATATGACACGTGAGGTTGGTGTACCAAATTTATACTCTTTCTTCGACATGGACCAACTAGCAAAAGTTGTTGCATTCCCAAATATGTGCAATGTTTGACAGCACACACGCACAAAAACAGTTGAAGGTTACAGGAGAAAGGTGAAAGTCACAATACACACATTTTCTAGGACAATAACTTTCATATCTAAAAACCTATGAGGACTCGGAAAAGACTGATTTTTTAAAAATTAATTTAACTATGAGAAAAAAGGCCACTTTTAACCATAATCCAAAGTACATTTGAAAGGCTGTAATGTATTGATTTGGATTAATCTAAATTATGTAAAAAGTCATGGATGAAGGTAATTTTTCTTTAAAGTAATATAGGTAGAG